>JALPQI010029970.1:0-10827 GCA_025490895.1 Thaumatotibia leucotreta
ATGGGTATACTAAAAATTTATCATCCATAAGTAGATTTGTATGCTTTTAATCTGCTGAATATTTTATATTTTTTGGTCTATGCGACTCGTACCAACAAGACGAGTTGTTTTGTAGTCTCAGCAATTACTTGTACTTAGCAATGTACAAGTTGCAGGACATTCTCAAAATTGCGGGAATATACTTGGAAATTTCCGAGAATTTTCATGAGAATTTAAGAGTAAGTTCTCATTGAGAATGTTTCTATGAGAACTTTAAAAAAATGTTATGAAGAATATTGTATTTCACGATCGAGTAAACAAGGCATAAAATATACCTTAAAAGGCATGTATATAGAACAGTTTTGGCATGATTAGATTGCTTGTAAAATTGAAATTACCGAGAACATTATCTATAGAAGTTTCGCAATTTATGAAACATCTCCTCGGTACATTGCTAGTCTTACCCGAATTCTCACCATTGACAAGCCATTTCCGAAAGACTCGAGTATCAATGGTAACAACTGTTATAAGCTGGCTTGAGGCCGCTAATAACGTAATAACCCCATTAGTCCGTGGGCTAGTCGGCCTGAAATTAGAAAACGGTATAATTTGGGGGTACCAAGTGTCCTTTTTACAGTAGTTAGACATATTCATAAGGATTTTAAAAAAGTATGATAGACATCTCAAAGTGGTAGCTAATAGGCATACGGGCTATTTCAAGATTTCCGTTGTATGACAGGTATGGTTAAAATTAGGAGGTACAAATTTTCCTTTTCACGGCTGTTAGGTAAGCTTATAAAAACGTCAAAAATGCAAGATTGCCATTTATAAGTGCTACCTAACAAAAATGGGGGCCAATCAAAGATGGTGGATCTCAAGTTTTACAAAATCAAGTATATCTCGAGAACTATTAAATATATCTAATTACTCTCTTGAAGAAAATTAAAGACATATCTGTAAGCTTCATATTTTGCATGTACACCATATTGCTAAAATCAACCAATAATTAATTATGACCAAATTTATGAAAATTTCGTGATTTTGATTTTTTTTATGTCGTGTTTTTACATAGTAGTCACGACGCTAGAAAAATTAAATATTTTTTTAAAGATAGTGTATTTAAGAAGCTTTAATTTGATTTATATAACTTGTTGGCGGTATTAAAAAAAAGACCCATAAAAAATATTTAAATGAATTGTAGTCATAATCTACCTTATACTTAGTGATTTAAGAGGCGATGGAAGTTAAGTTTTTTATATTTTTCAATCTTGGTTATAGGGCTCTCGGTCGTGTCCGGGTTTCGTGTACCCGTTTCCGTGTACCCGTTTCTTTGCTACCGGGAAACGGGTTTCTTACCCGTTGGAAACGTTTAATTAGGAACCGTGTAATTAAGACACGGATACCCGAGTACCTGTGTCTGATCCGCCCTCAATGTGTAGTGGCAGTGGCAATCTAAAATATAGGTACGATTTTATATTTGAACAAAGTATTGAACCGCATTTAACCTGCAACAAAGAAAATTTCTAGCTGCGTAATTCGTAAAAAACTGCGAATTTTTCGGTAGGTATTTTTTTGTTTCAGACTTTTTACTAATAAAAACATAGGTTTTTCGAATATTCAATTGTAATGGATCCGCAAGACTCAAGCTTGGAAAAGTGTCTAAGTAGATCCGCGGACCCGCGCTTGGAAACGTTTCTAAGTTGGAAACGTTTCTTGGCGTTTCGTGTCGTTCGGGTTCTTAGTACCGCCGGTGCTAAGGATTCGTGTACACGTGTCTGCGGGTAACACGGATACCGGTAGCCCTACTTGGTTATTTGAAATAAGCACTATTATTTACGAGTGGCACTTCCATCGCCTCTTAAATCACTAAGTATACGGTGGATTATGACTACAATTCATTTAAATATTTTTTATGGGCCTTTTTTTTTAATACCGCCCACAAGTTATATACATCAAATTAAAGCTTATTAAATACACTATCTTTAAAAAAATATTTAATTTTTCTAGCGTCGTGACTACTATGTAAAAACAGGACACAAAAAAAATCAAAATCACGAAATTTTCATAAATTTGGTCATAATTAATTATTGGTTGGTTTTAGCAATATGGTGTATATGCAAAATATGAAGCTTACAGATATGCCTTTAATTTTGTTCAAGAGAGTAATTAGATATATTTAATAGTTCTCGAGATATACTTGATTTTGTAAAACTTGAGATCCACCATCTTTGATTGGCCCCCATTTTTGTTAGGTAGCACTTAAAAATGGCAATCTTGCATTTTTGACGTTTTTATAAGCTTACCTAACAGCCGTGAAAAGGAAAATTTGTACCTGCTAATTTTAACCATACCTGTCATACAATGGAAATCTTGAAATAGCCCGTATGCCTATTAGCTACCACTTTGAGATGTCTATCATACTTTTTTAACATCCTTATGAATATGTCTAACTACTGTAAAAAGGACACTTGGTACCCCCAAATTATACCGTTTTCTAATTTCAGACCGACTAGCCCACGGACTACATGTATTAGCACTAATGAGGTCGTTAAGGTCACGGGCGGTTCGCGGTATGAAGCCTACGAACTTGTGTAGTTACAAGCCAATTAATAATGAGGCTGACCCCGCGCCGTGATTGGTTGATTGAGTCATGAGACACCTGTCATTGTAAATAAATAAGGGACACTCTTAGGCCAGCCGTACACCTGTAAGTTCTTACGTAAGTTCTAGGGACGGAGCTATACTAAGGACCCTAAAACTTACATAAGAACTTACAGATATGGCTGGCCTTATACAAGTCGACCTAGCCCCACGGTAAGCTCAATTAAGGCTTGTTTTTAGGTACCTACCTACTAAGCGACAATATAATAAATATATGTATGTATATTAAAAAATAAATACATATCTTGGGACATCTTACACAAATCAACCTAGTCCCATGGTAAGCTCAATTAAGGCTTATGATGTGGGTACCAGGCGACGATATACATGATAAATAGATACATATAGTAATAGATATAAATATAAGATTAGATTACGAACGACAGATTGAATACTTAAATACATAGAAAACAACTATGACCAAGGAACAAATATGTAATTGTGATAAACTTGCAAATAAGTGTTCTCGCCGGGGTTCGAACTCGGAGCCTCGCGCCATAGCTTTGTTATGTGGATATTGTGGACGTCTCTGCTACGTAACAAATTCTCGGAGTATAGAAGTATAGCTGCCGTATTCGCAACGCTGCGTAGAGGCGATTAGTGTTTTTTTTTAATGTTGGTTTCTTACATCTCCGAGAATAGTGCAACTGTTTTCATAAAATATTTTTTGAATGATACGGGTAGGTAGGTATAACCCCGAAATGGTCCCGTTGGCACAAACTCGAGGCCTGATCATGGGATCTTGGAGAAATCGGTTGAAGTCGGTATTTATCTGTTTTCTTACATATTTCTTCATGTTCACGATCTTGTTTGCTAGACTCTGCTCAAATTAGGGCTCTCTATAAAAATAAATATATTAACCTAGTCTGATTACAATTAACAGAAAAAAATGCTTTAATGAAAAATAACTGTTTTTTTTTTCTTGTTCACAGGAATGTCCGGAAGGCGTGGTGCATGAGGATTCCTTCAAAGATATCTACGCAAAGTTCTTCCCACACGGCAGTAAGTACTAAAATGATATTTAAAAAATCATCCGATTTTAATGGTTGAATATCCTATGGATATCTCGTCTCCCATAAATTTATGAAGGTGGGTTATTCACCTTGTATACTGTAATATATGAACTGTCAAAAACCGTCATATCGAGAACAAACCTAGTATAAACGATAAAATTATCGATTAACTTATCGTTTATCTAGTCCTCTTGTACACATTTCCATTAAATATTAATAAACGTCTCCTAATTGGCAAGCCTATAAGTCTCCTTTGTGCCTTTCGGTTTTATTAATATGTCCATATTTTGCTCATGGTAGGACCTTATCTTTGGGGGAGGCCTATGTTCAGCAGTGGACGTCTTTCGGCTGACATGATGATGATGATGATGATGAAGGACCTTGTGCAGGGTCCGTCCGGATAGCTACCACCGTCTTACCCGTTACCCTGCCGCTAAATAATTAGTACTGTGTTCCAGTTTGGGGTAAGATAGCCGGTGTAATTACTGGCACAGATAGAGGCAATCCATCTATAGTCCTCAGCGCATAGACGATTTTTTTGGCCACTATGTCCATGGGCCTCAGTTCCAGCTTTCCATCAGCGGCCCTACCGCGAAAAACGAAATTCGTAAATTTCGAGGATATGTCTCTCTCACTCTATTGACACCTTCGTTTGAGTGACAGAGAAAAATCCTTGAAATTTCCGAATTTCGATTTTCGCGGTAGTAGGCCAGGTGGGCTGAGAGCTCAGCTGAGATCATGATAGAGTCAGAGATACTTACAGATTGCTAAGTTTATGAATGAGAGGGTCCATACAGAGTGTTTCCGGAGTCACTACTAACCTCGCACACACCGTATAGATTAAATCATACTGAACAACTTTTAGTAAGCAACAAGCAAGTCTAATACAAAATGTTGCGATCCCGTAATCAATTTGTATGAAAGATATTTATATAATAAGAATCATAAGCAATATTTAGCAAGAGAAGTAAAATAATATGCAGTGTGGTGATGGCAGTAAGAATACATTTTTCACCACCCCAACTCCTCCTGCGGGTGTCGTAAGAGTCGTAATGGATTGAAGTGTCACTGACCATTATTCGATAAACGATTGATGATGGGCAGCAGCATCATCATAGTGGACACATTACGATCGCCAATCCGCTTGCCCGGCGTGGCGATTATGGACATTTACCTAATGCGTCTATACGCATAGTTAATAGGAGAGGCCTACGTCCAGTGGACTTTTATAGGCTGATGAGGTAAATGGCTAACCACTTTATATTATAATTTAATTAGTCAGAGGCGCTTGCAGATTTTAATACAATTTTTCACTTCAAGTCACTTGAATGTCACTTTGGCCACTTAGAAGCGCGCGTTTAATACTAGATGCAGTAAATGCTGAATTGTCATTATGGTTGATTGCTAAAATACATATTGTGCATGGGTAAAAACACATGAAATGCCACATTAGTAGGTACATTGTGTATTAAGGGCGGTAAATATTCTTGTACCGCCCGTGGCACACACAATGTTTGCGCTAGTGCGACGAAATGTCGTATGAAAATCCATTATTGCCCATGGGCATAATACAGCTCATTATGTTCAAGTATGCCTGCGTATAATAACACTTTTTACGAGCAGGTGTGATGAAAAAATATAAATCAAATCAAAGAATGGTCAGTGATACTTCAATCCCTTGGTCGACTCTTACGACGCCCGCGGGAAGAGTTGGGGTGGTGATAAATGTATTCTTGCTGCCATCACCACACTGCATATTATTTTACTTCTCTTGCTAAATATTGCTTATGATTCTTATTATATAAATATCTTTCATACAAATTGATTACGGGATCGCAACATTTTGTATTAGACTTGCTTGTTGCTTACTAAAAGTTGTTCAGTATGATTTAATCTATACGGTGTGTGCGAGGTTAGTAGTGACTCCGGAAACACTCTGTATGGACCCTCTCATTCATAAACTTAGCAATCTGTAAGTATCTCTGACTCTATCATGATCTCAGCTGAGCTCTCAGCCCACCAAAGTCATATAAAAATAATATAGTCGAGTAGGTCTGCCTGCGGCATTGCGCTAGCGGCGTTCAATATTATATTTCATTAATAATATCCATTAACTTGCATCTATTACTGTTACTTTAACCTTTATATTTCCAATTTGTTTATTTTACTTCAACGTTTCTCTCTACCAATGTTCTTTACGAGCTTTTTTATTCAATTAATAAATGCGAGTATCGAGTATCAATCTACGTAATAAATGTAAACTTCTGGCAAATCAGTTACCTAGTTGAAACTAGAAATAGTATCTATAAACCCATCCCTTTTATTAAGCTGATAATTTAGCATTAGAAAAACAGGCCAAGACCATGTCGGGCCATGCCTCAGTCTAGGGTTCCGTGGTTTCACAAAAACAGCCGGATCGATTATGTTCAAAATAGTTTTATTTTAAAATAAGCTTGAATATCCATGATTATGGACTCACGTTCACGGGTCAAAAGCTACTAGTAAAGAAGGGGATAGAAAAAACTGTTTTTGGGGCCCTTATTATTTTTAAAATACCTATCCAACGATACCCCACGCTTTAAGATATCAGTAAATAAAAAAATCACCTCCCTTTCCAGTACCCGAAGTAGTACATTAGGACACAAGTGCGAAAAACCTGAAATTTGAAACGAGTGGCGATGTTTTACAACACGACCGAAGGGAGTGTTTTAAATCGACACGAGTGACGAATTCCCTTTTTGCATGTGTCTCGTACAACACATTTTTGCGTGTGTTTTTTAGTGCAGGTGGCCCTCCGAAGTTTTGGACCTGGCGTAATTTTACGTCATTTTAATGAGCTCAATTAAGGCTTGTGATGTGGGTACCAGGCGACGATATATATAATAGATAGATACGATATAGGTGCTTAAATACATACACAGCCACGACCAAGGAACAAATATTTGTGATAAATAAATACACAAATAATGTCCTCGCCGGTATTCGAACCCAGAACCTCCAGCTTCGTAGGCAGAGTCACTACTAACTATACTAGGGAGGCTGACAAAAATAATGAAATAATAAATCCTGTTACAGATTCAGCACTGTACGCCCACTACGTGTTCAAAGCCTTCGACGTCAACTGCAGCGGTGCCATCAGCTTTAGGGTAAGTGCTACTACTTAGTGTCTGTCATTTATTATACATCGTAGGCCCCACAAAACCTACAAAAAATATTAAAAAACTACTGATTACTATTTACTAGCAATGTACCCAGGAGAAGTTTCATAGGTTGCGAAACTTCTATAGAGAATATTCTCGGCAATTTCAATTTTACAAGCAATCTAATCATGCCAAACCGTTCTATATACATGCTTTTTAAGGTTTATTTTCTACCTTGTTTACTTAATTAAGAAATACAATATTGTTTATTACACTTTTGTACAAATTCTCATGGAAGCATTCTCAAAGAGAACTTACTCTTAAATTCTCATGAATTACCGAGTATGATCCCGCAATTTTGAGAATGTTCTGCAACTTATACATTCCTACTATTTACTATTATATGTGAAATAAATCTATATAAATAATATATTTTCTATTTTAGAATTATAACTAACGTGAGACTTTAAACATATTTATAAATATTGATCAAACGGGTTACTCACGTAATTTTAGTCGATAATTGCTCGACATGTTTCGATACATTTAGAGGATCCTCATCATGGAATACCCGCGACCAAAGACGTGTACTGCGGGCTTGCCCTCTGCTAGGGAAGTCGAGCAATTATCGACTAAAATTACGTGAGAAACCCGTTTGATCAAAATTTAAATAAGTCCGATATATACGAGTCCTTTTTCAGATGTTATAGTTTCATAATTTTATAATATCTTTCTAGTATATAGTAGTACGTTAACATAGACGTAAAGATATAGTATTTTATGCAATAGTGGTATTACAAGGGTCAAAAAGTGCGAGCGGCGTGAGTTGCGATACGAGCCCGAAGGGCGAGTATCGCAATTTAAGACGTCGCGAGCATTTTTTGAACTAGTAATACAACGTTGCATACTATACTTTTTCTACGACTAAGAGGCACAGCATACACAGAACTCATAAAATATCCTATATTACTGAGCGCCACACACGTATTCCAGTTGTCACCAATAAGTCATAGTTTGTATAATTAATATAACATTGATAGCTCATCCCTACCTGCATTCCCAAGAAGAGCAGGCAGAACATTAGAAATTAATGATGATTTGATGAAAAACTCATATTTTAGATAGATTTTAGGCACTGCACAAACTTTAATGCAAATCGACTCAAATCAAACCGAGCGCTATACTCAACTGGGGGCCGTCCACGAACTTCGAAATTCGCAAAAGTCGAGCATCCGTCTCCGTTACTCTAATAATAATTTTGTTCAAGTGACAGAGACAAATGATCGAAACCCAATTTCGAAGTTCGCGGCAGGACTTTCAACTACTAGCGGAAAGCGGGAAGGTTTTTTTTTAATGCAGCTGTCATTGTCTATGGATAACTTTGCTTTTAAAATCGTGCTTTTTGTTTTCGTGAAATTAGTTATTGGTACAAAAATATAATATATCAAATTAAAATAATTAAAAAAACTAATTTTCATTCTATTTTCTAAATATTTAGTTAATAATTTTAATTATTGTAATAAATAATTTCGTACTAATGTTGGTAGCAGTGTAAAAACTCGAAGTTGGGAACAAATCCAATATGGCGTCCATCATGGGTGTGATGTGGCAGTCTGTGGCAGATCGCAGTACGTTTTTGAGTCTGTTCGGAAAGTGACGACGTCTGGCAGCGAGAGCCGCCCATATATTTCGCGTGCCTTCTCTTTCCGAACAACGCTGCGACATTACGATACTGGATGAGAGTGCGTTTTTGAGAAATAGACTATAGACTTTTGACAGATGTAATTATGTATATCTTTACAATAGTGTGCGTAGCTATGTAACTAGCAAAAAAAAGGTCAGGAGTAGAAAAAATAAGTAAAATGAATATAAATAGTTATTTATTATACAAGGGGGCAAAGTTGTTGTTTAACTGTCGTGCCAATATTGAGACCTGAGCTAGCGAAAGATTCCAAAATTGAGCCACGAGCGTAGCGAGTGGTTCAAAAACTGGAATCTTGAGCATTGCGAAGGTCTCAAGGCACGAGAGTTGAACAAACTTTGCCGCCAAGTGTAATACAACTTTTTTCCCCTCACTATCGCGAGGAAATATGATTACAAATCTCATCCAAATGTAAATTAACTTTAAGAAACTATTGAAAACTCAATGTCGAAACGTATCGTAGAATAGAGTTACTTATGGAATTTAAATATTGCCAATGGCTTACAAAGTCACATGAGAAACGACCAATTTAACATGTGAGCTCCGATTGCGCATGTTTACTACGGTCATACGGATCCACTTATACTAGGCATTAGGGGGCTATAGGAATTAGAGAAATGTCAAATTACTTTATTCACAAGTGTGTAAAAAGCGTTTTTACCCGCTCGTATTAAAGGATAAACGAGCGCTTTACGAGCTAGTGAGGGGAAAAATATAGTCTGCAAACATTTGCCATCGCATTTTGACGGATATGTCTGTAATCACATTGCCCCCACTATTACCTATCAGGTCTCATGGGAAACATTGTCCAGAAAGATGATCTTAACAAGTTTTTCACAGTTTGGATCACGACCCCGAGCCACTCTGTATAGTTAGTCGAGCCCACCACGAATACTCCACTTAGTAGCGATCGCTATCTGAAGAGCGAGTTTGATCGCGAGTCTCCTCGAGATACATATCAGTTGAAGAGACTTGATGGATGTTTTTCTTCTAAGACGTTGTAAAAACACTATTATAACAGGTGATTTACAAATATGAATAAATTAGTACATTACGACACAAGTGCGAAAAACAGGAAATCCGAAACGAGTGGCGTTGTTTTAAATCAACACGAGTTACGAATTTCCTTTTTGCACGTGTCTCGTACGACGTTTTTTTACAGATGGCCCTCTGAAGTTTTGGATCTGACGTAAAATGAGCCACTTCTCGCACTAGAGCCTAAAAAAGGCACCATCTGTACTATTATGTACTATTATGTATTGTGTAATGTAATAAACACGACCGATAGGGAGTGTTTTAAATCAACACGAGTTACAATTTTCGTTTTTGCACGTGACTCGTACGACGTTTTTTAGTACAGATGGCCCTCCGTTTTTTTGGACCTAACGTAAAATGACCCACTTCTCGCACTAGAGCCTAAAAATGGCATTGATTACTACTCTTTTTTGCCAGATTAAACGTACACCACAAAAAATATCCTCATTCGAAAGGCAGTTAACAGTGCAGTTTAAACTGCAACGTAACATTTCTATAAATTGCAGTTCCAGGAAGATTCAGACGCAGTTCATTACTTCGCCATTATTTCAGTTTAATTGATAATGGCTCTGTAATAAAACTGTCTCCTGGGGCTGCATTCGGCAGCAAACATTGCAATTCGTAGCTATATTTAAACTCGGTTCTACAGCATTCAATTCATAGAAATGTCATCTTTCGTTCACTTTAAATACGGGTGTTTTTTCTATGAAGTCAGTATTGCAGATACGGTATTGAATGTTGTGTAGCGGCAATTTGCAATTGAATTCTTTCATCATTATTGACTGATTGTACTTTCCGTACTAATGTGTACTGATCTATAACGTACACTTAACCAATTGCAACCCAAAGCCACTCTAGTGTATCAGGACAATTACTCGGAGTAGTTAAAGATTTCCTACAATTTGCCTTAAAATTACATAAAATAACCTTTAATAAAAACAAATTTAATATCACAATATTTGTGTTACGAATTTAAATTTTGTGCAACAACTTTAGTCATTGAAACCGGCCAAGTGCGAGTCGGACTCGCGCGCGAAGGGTTCCGTACCATTATCAATTTATTATCAAAACTACAATTTATGTACATAGATTAAATGAAAATTAATTTATTAATAAAAAAATACTGTTGAATTAACCTACCTCAAAAACTATAGGAGATAATTTAATCAAAACAAAAATCGTTGATAGAGTTTATTAACGTGCATAACATATATTTTTTTTATAGTATTTTATATCGCGTAGTTTTAAAAAATAGAGGGGGGGGGACACATTTTTCAGACTTTTGAGAGCTGATATC
>JALPQI010029971.1:0-12024 GCA_025490895.1 Thaumatotibia leucotreta
GTGATCGTGTGTGTATGACTCTGAGATGGTCCCGTTGTCACCAAGTTGCGGTCTGATGATGGAATCTTGGAGAAATTGAGGGATCTCTTCAAATGTTAAAGGTACATGTATGGCGGTTTTTGGTAATTTTCATTCATTTACAAGAATTTGCATTCAGAAAGTAGGATTTGAGGAAACCAATGTTGGAAACAAATCGGGGATCTTGGAGAAATCGGTTGTCGTTGAGAAGTTGGTTTTTAATTTTTTTATTTGGTGACTATGCAGTTTTTTTTTCTAATTTATTCATCATCAACATCATCATCAGCCAATTGACGTCCACTGCTGGACATAGGCCTCCTCCAGAGAGTTCCACAAAGATCGGTCGTGAGCCGTCCGCATCCATTGGACACCCGCAACCTTCACCAGGTCGTCGCTCCATCTTGTGGGGGGCCTTCCCACGCTGCGCCTTCCAGTGCGTGGTCGCCACTCTAATTTATTATTAATTGATTATTCCCGCGACCTTGACCAAGTCGTCGGACCATCTTGTGGGAGGTCTGCCAACACTGCGTCTTCCGGTACGTGGTCGCCAGTCCAGCAGTTTCGGGCCCCATCGGTCGCGGGTACCCGCTGGAGGCAAGCAGCACAGAACCGGTCATATCGGTGATCATTGGGGGAGGCCTATGTCCAGCAGTGGACGTCTTTTGGCTGAAATGATGATGATGATGATGATTCGTTTAAATTTAAATGCATTAGACCCATATTTTTTCATGTATAGGAAGTATTTTATGCTTCATATCACATTGCCTTACTAGTATGGCTTCAGGATTACGTCGACCACTCTCCTACGGCTTCGATCGTATCGAATGACGTGACCCAAGGCGGGATTCGAAGTTTGAACCTTACATTGTATAGTGGCAATGCAAACTTGGAAGTAAAATTTCCTCGATTTTTATGTACCGCTTAAAATCTTAAGTCTGTTTTAAAATCTTAAGTCCTAGTATGGTCTTCCCGCGTTTTTATTTTTATAAGCTTTTTTATTTTTATTCTATTTTCGCGGCAAATACATTTACATAACGTAATAAAAACTCGTTACAAATTAGGCTAGTTATAGTCATTTAATTTGTCAGCCTCCGTAGCCTAGTTGGTAGTGACCCTGCCTACGAAGCTGGAGGTTCCGGGTTCGAATCCCGGCGAGGGCATTATTTGTGTATTTATTTATCACAAATATTTGTTCCTAGGTCATGGCTGTCCATGTATGTAAGTATCTATACGTATCTATCTATATTACATATCGTCGCCTAGTACCCACATCACAAGCCTTAATAGAGCTTACCGTGGGACTAGGTCGATTTGTGTAAGATGTCCGAAGATATTTATTTATTTATTATTTATTTAATTATAACCTATACAATAGATGGCAACATTTAAAAAACGTGTCTTATGTTCTACCAAGCACAAGCAAGGCATGCAATCATTATTTACAAGTATGTAGGTACAAGACCACATCATAGTCTAGTATTCCTACTCCTTTTCAAAACAATAATGATTCTTCAATCTTCAAGGTTCAATTATTTAAGTAAATAGGGTAAAATCACCAATAGATGAACAGT
This sequence comes from Thaumatotibia leucotreta, assembly GCA_025490895.1. NCBI lineage: Eukaryota > Metazoa > Arthropoda > Insecta > Lepidoptera > Tortricidae > Thaumatotibia > Thaumatotibia leucotreta. Next base: position 1,590 of record JALPQI010029971.1, read on the forward strand.
TAAGCAACTTTCCCAACTTTAAATATTTTTTTCTATATGTTGTAACTCATATTTATCAATTTTTATTTTTTTATATGATTCCGCATTTTATTGAGTTTAGAATAAGTTATTTTCGTGCCTCGTATTAATCTTCAGTAATTTTATAAAAATGATTATATTAAAAAAGGACCCAAATTTCCCAGTAGTTGAACAAAGTGCCCTATCTCTGAACAATTTGACCCCAATAGATGAACCAGCATAATTGCAATATAGCGAGACCAATATATGAACGCCAAGACTCCAATAGATGAATAGAGCATAGTAAAAATGTTGGTTTCTTAGATAAATTAATTGTATCTAAAGAACCTTCTTTTAATGAAATATAAACACGGTGTACATTGTGTAACAATCTGATCTCTAAGAACCAAAGTTTAACTTTTCCCAAATTCAATCGTTCAATAAAGTCAGTTGGTTCATGTTTTGGACACCGCATCAACGAAATGAACGAACTAAATTGATTCAAATTCATTTATTGGAATCCAACCCAAAAGATGAACGAGTAAATTTTCCTAGTTCACGTTTTGGACAACGATTCTTGAGTTGAACAATCCCGTTTCCATACAAAAGTAAATTACTTTAAAACGTGTTACATGAAAAAAGGGTCGTTCATCTTTTGGTCTAAAAATCAACAACAAAACTGATTGTAATTTTATATTTATATATTACATCTAGCTATTTTATTATAATTTACACAAGCATTTGAAAATTCGAGCCTTTGCCCAAAAGTTGACCGTCGTTCATCTTTTGGCCAGAATGCACAATATTGGAACCATAACTTGACCAGCAAATATCTCATAAAATAAAAATAAAATAAGTATTATTTATAATATACACAATAGAGATATTAATCTAAAATCTGTACTGAAGTGAATCAAGGAAATAAAAGCCATATTCGATTTTTTACGTAATTAAAAGCTTAAATTTTTGAGGGCTTTTCTTAATAAGGATCCCATATAAAACGCAATTTTGGCGCGAAGCGCAAATTCGACGACCGCTCACTGCCTCGTGCGTGGCTTAATTGTCTGGGAATTCGCATGCGACACTCGATATAGTGCTGCCGCGAGTGAGAAAAACACTCCCAGGCGTGTAAAATTATTCCTGATTTAATTATTTACATTTTTAGCCCTATCAGTCAACTTCTGGGTGGCAGTCATCTATTGGTGCTTTTACCCTAAATAAATTGCCGTTGCCGTCACGTTCTAACAAGTAAGCAAGTACGAAAGTGACGTCGCACGATAAATGGATAAAACGGGACCATCATAAGCTACCTGTATTGGGAGTGAAAGAAAGGTAGCATGTTTTATGTTGGCTCAACAAAGTGGCTGCACTCCACCTGATCGTAAGTGAAAAGTAGATTGATTTCCATGAATTGAGTGCTATAGATCTGAGGTTAAGAAAGTATAGCTACGATACGTTATTCATATCATGCAGTGTGTAAATCTAATACGGGCGATCAATTAAACCAGGCATGGGATTCATCAGTGTAATAATGGATGACAAGGTTTTTTTAAAGTTACTCTTAATTTAGACCCCACAGATTTTTTTTTTCATTATCGGCGCAGCAATGTAGGTGCGAACATTTGTTATTGTTGATATGGCAGTTATGTCATCTGCTTTTGAAATTATTTGAAAATAGCTTTGGAAAATTTTGTTACTCTAGTTTTAAGTAAAAGTTATTTGATGTACTTATTATGTCGTAAACTAACACCCCTTAAGAACTTCGCCCGTATTAGACTTACAACCTGTATAACCAGGTCGTAACTGAATGTTTTAGTGATAGTTAGTTTTAAGTTTGTATTTCTTGTACCTATTTCGTTCTGTAATTGTATTTTTTATTGAATAAATGAATAGGTACACCAGGTCGGATGGATTTGAGACATTCTTAGTCACTTACGTCATTTTGATGACATTTAGTATGAGATGTCGCACAAAAATCCGATCTCCGCATATAACTTATAACTACATACCCAAAGAGGGTATGAAGTTATAAGTTGTATATGAAACCGTAGCGCGCAGCGGCGTAGACACGCAGGCTCTACGCCGTAGCTCGTAAACCGCTACGCACGCAACATAGAGTAGTAAGCAACAGAAGGACCACTCAGAGGTTGGCGAAAAAGGGACAAAGAACAAAGTTGATCATCTTTCAGCGATTACGACCATATCCAATAATCCTGTCAGTTTTAGAATTATAACCGCGACAGGGCTGCGAAATACTGTCAACGACCACGTGCCATTGTATAATAGTACATTGTGCACCAAGGAAGGTAAGTACGGAATTACTAACGAGAGTGTTAGGTTAGGCTTTTAATGACTCGAGTTAGTATTCCGCTTACCGACCGTGGTGCATACAAAGTTTTTCATCACACTTGCGGACAAAAAATAAGTTTTAAGACTAAATATTATTCTATGACATACTGACATTTCTATGAATCCCTAGGGAATTTCACTTTTCTATTACTCGGCAAAAATGATGCCACCAAAATTAGGCGGTTGAAACGCTCAGATATTCACCCATCCTAGCCTAGTTCGTAGTGACCCTGTCTACGAAGCTGGAGGTTCCGGGTTCGAATCCCGGCGAGGGTATTATTTGTGTCATCATCAGCCAATTGACGTCCACTGCTGGACATAGGCCTCCCCCAGAGAGTTCTACAAAGATCGGTCGTGAGCTGTTCACATCCATTGGACACCCGTCGGTTCCTTGGTCATGGCTGTCTATGTATTTAAGTATCTATATGTATCCATCTATTATATGTACGTATAATATATTGTCGCCTAGTACCTACATCACAAGCCTTATGAGCTTACCGTGGGACTAGGTTGATTTGTGTAAGATGTCCCAACATATTTATTATTATTTATTTATTATTTATAATATCATAAGATAATGAAGTCTAGTACGGAATAGGGTTGTTTTCACGACGGGCGCTTGTCCGATCCTTGAAATTAGGCGGTTGAAACGCTCAGATATTCACCCATCTAATGAAATATGTTAATATATCATAAGATAATGAAGTCTAGTACGGAATAGGGTTGTTTTCACGACGGGCGTTTGTCCGATCCTTGATCATTAGTCATGCACGCGTGCGGCGGTCACCTTGACGGCTCTAATGGGCAATTAGGCTGCACATGTCAGTTACGGCCATGGTCATACTCATAACTATTTGGAACTGTACCTCAAAGATTTTAGGAGCGTAATATAATGGAGCAATAGGTATACAGTCAAGTGCAATATGCATCGAAAGATTCCTCTTATAAATGTGTTACGACGTTCTTATTACAGAGAATTGGCTATGTAAAGTTTTCTGAAGGTATGAATATTATATTTTTCCCTTATGGCAGTCGCCTTAAGAAAATGCGTCCTAAGGTTCATGAAAACCCATGTGGTAATAATTGATTTTTTTAAGCATTGGTCAATGGTCATGTTTTTTTCCATAGACCCTTCAAATGCCTTCTTCACGCAGTAACTAACTGACATATGGTAGTAAAAATAGTAAAACTACCAAAAGAAAGTAAGGTAATATTTTCGAAGACAAAGACTCTAGAATAAAAAAAAAATGTGCCCTCTAACTCTTGATCCGCAGGTAAAAAAATATGAAAAGTTCAAATTAACCTCTTGTGTGCCGGAAATATTTTTTTCTAATACTTTTCTTGTACGCGGTTCCACGTTCCGGCATACAAAGAATTAAAACTATTTCGAACATAATCGACCCAGCCGTTTTTGAAAAACTACAAAACCCCACACTGAGCATGGCCCGACATGCTCTTGGCCAGTTCGGCAATATGATTGAATTTCCCTATGGATCCGTAAGACACTTACGCTCCAGTTTAGTGCGTAAACGTGGCGTAAACGCACTAACAATGATCTCATAATGGCGTGCGTGGGCAAATACTCCGGATTTATAGTTCGTGCTTCTCGCCACCCCATTATACACACAAGTCGTCAAGTTTATGGTCTGCCATAGAGTAAGTGGCTGTTACACTCTACAGTAACATACAGTGCGTTACCGTCATGTAGGCGTTTCCCGAGGAATGAGATGCAGATTTTAAGCTCACCGGGAGGATTATTTTGTGGTTCGATAGCAAACAAAATGTACATAGTTTAAGGTCTATAATGAAGAAAAAAAACGTAACGATTTTGTGTCAGGTAATTACATTTTAGGTAACGACTTTTGGCAGTAAAAAAAGGCAATGCAATGAATCAGCCTATGATAGTCTTCTGCAGGACGTAGGCCTCTCCTATTAACTATGCTATACGCATTAGAAGGTAAATGTCCATCATCGCCACGCTGGGCAAGCGGATTGACGATCGAAGTAATATGTCCACTTTGATGAAGCTGCTGTCCATCATCAATCCCTTAGTCAACTCTTACGACACCCGCAAGAGGAGTTGGGAAGGTGCCAAATGTATTCTTACTGCTGTCACCACACGGCATAAAAAAGTGAAAAAAGGCGTTAAATAAAAAAAAAATATAAGCGATCAACAATACGCACATACCCCACATTTTTTAAAAATGACGTCTTTTTCCTCAGCCATAGGTTGTTGGAGTACACACTATATAATTAGCATGACTATAACTTTCGTAACCCAATTGACGCGATAGTGTTTCGAATTGGAAATTTCTAAGTAAAGTTGACCCGGGTATGTCTGAAAACTACGACCAAGACCAGCGGAGGATGGGCAGCAGCATCCCTAAAGTGCGGTGGAGACACTGCGATCGCCAACCCGCATGCCAAGCGTGGCGATTATGGCAACTACCCCACGTGACTGTACAAATAAGGCCACGGCCCCGAGGTTCCGGCGACCCCCAGTGCCCTGGTTATGGTAGCGGCCAGGGTGCTAGTGGGGTCAGGGGTGCTAAGAATCTCCGGCAAAGATCCGGCTACCACCACCGACGACCTAAGGCGCAGCGTGGGTAGGCCCCCCACAAGGTGGACTGATGACCTGGTGAAGGTCGCAGGAGTCCGCAGGATGCGGGTGGCGCTGGACCGGTCATTGTGGTAATCTTTGGGGGAGGACTATGTTCAGCAGTGGACGTCTTTCGGCTGACATGATGATGATGATGATGATGAAGTAAAGTTCAGTGAGAAGCAATGTACTTCAAAATAAACAGTAATTAGTGCTTGACAGCGACATAAGTTGTGGGTATCTATTTGAACAAATATCAGATGAAATCGTAAAACGCAGACCCGCTTTATTCTAGATCAGGGTGCGTAGACAAGTTACCAACCGCTAACGCTTCGTCAATCGTAAACGAAAGGCAGCTAACTGTCTTTGTCACACTAATTTGAAAGAGTGACAGAGTCGGAAAACTACGATACGCTACCAAGCGCTAGCGATTGGCAACTTGGCTAAGCATCCTGGGGTTACTGTTATCTGACACTTGAGACGTCCTAACACAAGCGTTTATAAAGAGGTTCGTCTTTTGTTCAGTCAAAATATGAAATTTCCAAGTGTCTATTGAGAGATACGTCACGTTTCCGATGTCGTGGAAGAGTGAATACGTTTAAATTTAAAGCATTACCACATTGACAAAATAATACATAGCCACAGAATTAGATTTGGATATGAAGAAACAATTTCATTCATTTGTATGGCGGCCGAGCGTGTCAGATTTTGTACTGAAGTTGTTACTTGCCTATGATTTTAAATGTCTCAGGCCCTTGAGTATTCATATTTTTTTGTGTTGTTGCAATTAATATTACTAGGAGGCATTATTAATTATTATTTATTTATTTATTTATTATTATTAGTACATGTGGATTACAGTCTTACAATTAGTAATTGTCCTACAAAACTCTTCAGTTTTTCTGTAGGATCACAGTCTCTTTTTAGTTACATTTATATGAAATAGTTATACATAGTTATATTTTGTTTACTTCAACTCACAAAATTTGACGCCCGAAAGCTACAAGCTGCGATTAAAGACGGACAACTCAGTGGATTTCACTGAGTTCATTTGACACGCTAAGTAGATATGTTTGCTTGATCTATGGTATATATGACATCTGTGTACATAGCAATAGCAATGCACTGAGAAGTTTCCAAATTGAGCATATTCTAATGGAAAATTTTCGGTACACTGAAAAAAAAATACCAAAGTGACTTAAGTTAACAAATCCTTGCTATCAAATTTACAAAACTAAAAGGTTGAAGTCGATACCAGAGTTCTGGTTAAATCAACAAAGAACATTGTACATTATACTAAAAAACTGGTGTATCAACAAAAAACGTGTAATCAACCAAATTAATTTAGTAGAATGCCAACAAAAAAAGTTTGGTAAAATCAGAAAAAATTGTGATAGGACCGAATTCAACCTTAATTTCCGATTAGAATTACGTAAGATCTGATAAATCCAACTTAGCATTTTTTTCAGTTTATTGTTCTTCGCAAGACAGGGAGAAATGGAAAAAAAATGGAGTAAACCTATACCCTGCCAAAGGGGTCCCAATAATTAAAAATATATAAACAAATTAATTAATTAAATAATAAATTAGAGAGAGGACGTATACGTTCATAATTATATTTACATTACAAATAAACTTAGCAAACTGTAAACTAGTTATAAGTATTTTTTCGGGAAATAAAAGGTTTATTATTATTATTATTATTTATTGTTCTTCGCACATTTATTGCTAAGATTTAGTTCCTTTTAAGGCATTTGTTGGGTTGATACAGTCACAAATCTGTAACTCAAACGTCAAATATCACGATCGCCCACTATCGGGGCATAGCTTAATAATCCTTAAACTGAAAGAGAATGTTCTCAATGGCAACTTGCATGAGAATTTTCTTATGAAAATTTCCAGTAATTTTAGGCAATCTTGAGCAGCATACAACATCACTAATAAGATACCTGGGACAACTCAGGGCATTTATACGAAAGTGATGTAGCAAAATATTTTATCGACAAAAAATATATCGATGTTACTGTGAATGACAACATCAAAATATTATTCGGCGTAAATAAATATTAGGTACTTACTCCTCAATTAAAATAAAAAATAAATTTAAACGGGTATTTACGCGTTTATTTTAAAATAGTTTTCAAAATGTACAATTAATATTAAAAAATCAATATTTAAATTGTCATTTTGATTATAATGACATCTGCATACAAGAGGCCCGATATCAGATATGACATCGAACCTCTGTACTGTAATCGAGAATATTCAATAAGCACATCTTTTATTATAATTATATCGACATCTTTTTAATCGATATCAAATCCCTATAACTTGCCCCCAGTTATCCCAGGTATGCTAATAACACATATCATTAGGCTATTTCAATCTCATATAATATATGCGTATAAATGTCAGCCTCCGTAGCCTAGTTGGTAGTGACCCTGCCTACGAAGCTGGAGGTTCCGGGTTCGAATCCCGGCGAGGGCATAATTTGTGTGTTTATTTATCACAAACATTTGTTCCGTGGGCATGGCTGTTTATGTATTTAAGTATCTATAATATTATATATGTATCCATATCTATCTATTATACAGTGTGGAAATTAAACTCAGGCCCTGGAGGAAAACTACTTTAAATCCTTAAGCTAGCTCATTTTATTTAAAGGAAAAATTCCTTTATTTTTGATAATAACAAATCTGCATTAAAATATTTTATTTAAACTCGCTGGCTTCGCCCGGGAATCGAACCAACTAAAATTGAAAATAATAAACTCTATTTTATTATACTAATTGGTAGTATTAAGTATAAAGTTTCTCTAACAAACACTTGGTCTTAGAAATAAAAATAACCGTTAAATCTAACATCAACTTTATTTTGCTATCAATTTTGTAACACTTAAATTATTTAACTGACAACACTTTGCTGAAGGCTACAAGAAATGAATTTCAACGGCGAAAATGTGTAGTATTGATAGACACGGCGATACTTGGCCAGCTATCACCGCCGGGCGAGTATCGTCGTGTCTCTTTTTTTACACGGGAGTGCGTATCTTTTGTTCGTGTTTATAGCCTATATAGTTAGCTTAGTAGCTTGCGATGAGACCAGTGCCTTAAGGTGAAGGATACAAATTGCTGAAATTGCTTACAATTTTCAAATATTAATCTCTTAAAGTCTTGGAAAAATATTTATACACATTTTTACAATAATCGAAAGTTATTCTGCGTAGGAAAACCTTTCAAAAAATATATTAAAACATCTACGAAAATGTAGAATGGCGCAGATAAAGCTTTTATAAAAGAGCGTTCGTAAACAAGAAATGTAAGGGATTTCTAACCTTTAACATCTAACCGCGTAAGCGATTTTAAAGTACCACTAAAGTGGTCTTTGTTCGTAAAATATGGAATTCTCAAGTCTATAGTCCAAGATACGCCACGTTTCCCATCTTACCATAGCGTAATAACAAAGAAGAGAGTGCTTATATAATATATGAATCCAAAATGCTTAGCCAAGTTGCCAATCGCTAACGCTTAGTAGCGTATCGTAGTTTTCCCTCTCTGTCACTCTTTCATATTAGTGCGACAAAGAGAGTTAGCTGTCTTTCGTTTACGATTGACGATTAAGCGTTAGCGATTGGCAAATTGTCTAAGCGCCCATGGCATCGCTATTACATCCTCATTTATGTATATGAATGTACGAGTAATTGACAATTAATTCATTATAGTCCGCGAGATCTAAGAATGAACTTTTGACAGTTAAAAATTAATCCATATATGAGGGTAAGACTAGCAATGTACAAGTTGAAGAACATTCTCAAAATTGCGGGAAAATAATAGGAAATTTCCGAGAATTTTCATGAGAATTTAAGAGTAAGTTCTTATTGAGAATGTTTCCATGAGAACTTATAAAAAATGTTATGAAGAATATTATACTTCACATTTGAGTAAACAAGGCATAAAATATACCCTAAAAGGCATGTATATACAACGGTTTTCGCTTGATTAGATAACTGTTAAAATTTAAATTTCCGTGAACATTCTCTATAGAAGTTTCGCAACTTATAAAACTTGTCTCCAGTACGTTGCTAGGTAAGACTCACTATTTTTCGGATAGACTTAACGTCACATATATACAGTGTGTATATGAAATATAGCCGCATATTGTAACCAGACGTAGATTTAAGTATTATAGTCTAACTTTTATGACAATTATTAATTTAGCGTTAACTACCATGGCGTAATTAATTTTTGATTTTTTTTTGAGCTGCAATGTACGGCGTACACTTATCACTTGTCACTTAGTGACAGTTGTGATATTACGATGTTTATTGTCAACAAACAACAACAAAGCTTTACATTGCGTGCTGAATTATTTTTAATGAAAGAAAAAAGTTTGCTTTTTAAAATAATTTTGCGATAAATAATATTAATTAGTGCCTATACTAAGACCCCCTAAAGTTTGCGGTTGTATCAAATATACACGCTGTATATAAGGCTCATTTCTGAACTGTCAATCTTCATTCTTAGGAATCGGCAACTAGCTGTATCTCTACATATTTAGGTATTTCTATTCTGTAGTTTATTATAAAATATGATATTTTTAAACAGACTTCAAAAAGCGACTTTCAGTGTTTTCAGTGTTCCGTAGCCAAAATGGCAAAAACGGAACCCTCATAGTTTCGCCATGTCCGTCTGTCCGTCTGTCGAGAAGGCCAGAGGAAAGTATTGGGGGAACGCTACCGGAACAGTAACCTGCAGCTCCAGCTAAGGAAAATGGGGTGAATGAGCATATTGGATGCTCGACAGCCCGCTCGAGTCCGGTCGAGCGTCCTTCCATAACATAACATAACATAAGTTAGGACACCTTTATGAACAAGGGGGTTACTCTTTACCTATCTCACTTACATACGACCTTTTCAAGCCATGTATTAGGGTGTTAGACGTCAGGTTTTTGAAGAGCTCTCGTATGGAGTGGTTTTAATATGGCTACGTGGCGGTTTTGAACGTGGCAAATACTCCAGTTAAGTTATTCGGTATTAGCGGGCGAGAAGATTTCGAGTTTGATTTATAAGAGGAAAGATAAAAGAGGGGGCGAACCGCTGACTTTCGGGATTATTCGCAGTGTCACGTTTTGAAACCCCACATGGACTCCCAAATATGCTCCTAAATAATAAACGTATCCTATCTTAGCAAGTCGCTAAGTATTCTTGGCTGTTTACATTTACTGTATGGCAAGGCAACGAACCGATGCTCAACACTTTTTAGAGGTCAAAATAACACCCTCCTGTCATAACTATTATTAATACCATAATGTGTCATATATAGGTAGCAATGTGTTCAGTGATGAACAGTAGTACTACCTACCTTACCAGTACTATTGCAATTGTTAAAATATATAAATTATTCAATACACTACTCAGAAATTAAATTTACTGTAAATGTTTTTAATATTTTATTTTAGTTATACGTAGTAGGTAGTACTGCAGGCGGTATT
>JALPQI010029974.1:0-10296 GCA_025490895.1 Thaumatotibia leucotreta
TCTCGTTCAGCTTTAATACATGATTTATCTCTAAAGATGGTTGCTGTAGGTATTACATTTATGCATGAAGTATATTTTTTTATATCGTAGTTTTCTTTTTTCATTATTAAAAGTGTGATTATTGTCGATAAGTACGAGTAGCAGGCCTTCATTTTCTTATCTTATTGGTGGGGCCCTTGCGGATAGGTACACTTCGATCCATTGGGATCTTTTGTGTAAAAGTACTAGGCCTACATTTTGAGCGTCGGTCTATGTCACACAAATAACGTCTGTCACACACTTTACAGATAAAAATGCTTGAATTTCCAAGTTCGTGTAGCTTCGCCCAGGCTTGCGAAACTTTATAAACAATATTGACTTTTTTTTTCAGAGTCGAGAGAGTCTCTCATCGGACGGCGAAGGTGTCCGCGGCGACTGCTCATCCGTCTCATCATCAGGGTCCGAAGAGCAACCCCCATGTGACATCGGCCTTCTAGAGCGGCTGATAAGGACACACCCCGTCTGGTTTCTACCAGGGATTCAGAGGGCTGGAGCGTTTCATCTGCTTCAAGGAAAAGAGGAAGGGGTATGTTTGTGTTTCTATTAAATCTACTCTGTGCGTTCTGCGGTTTGAGTCAACAATATTATTTTATATTAGACCGGACCGTAGACCGTAGAATGCATCCAGTGTGGCAAAGGCTTTGAGAGCGGGCATTTCGTAGAAATTGTAGACGCCATTCAAGTTAGCTGATCAAAGTCACCTAAAAGAACTACTAACTGACACATCATTTATAGGATAAAATATAAATGAACTAATTTACGTACACTTTAAAGCTGTAAAGTTGTTCAAAGCATTCAAACACGTGCAAAAAATCTCACGCTACTTCGAAGAAAAAACAGATTACTGCACTCACCCTATTTTAGATATTCTCAAGATCTAGGTACTTTTGGAATATATCTTCCTTGTATGAAGTTTGGGTTCCGCATTCGATTCCTGGTATTTAATTGGTTTGATTAACCATGAATATTTTTGGACTGTACTGTACTGTACCTAATCGAAAGATGCAATCAAATTACGTTTGCCTAACCCTTAAATTGGCAAATTAAAAAAAATCGTGCGTTCTAGCCTCTTCGCCATTGACTAAAGCAGAAAAAACTGTCTTAACTGTTTCGGCTTTTTCCGCAACTCGACATCCATTGTGCCTTTTTTGCATGATAGCGTGGTAGCCCTATTCCAACCATCCAAGCTCCTCCACGAAACTCAGCGTCTGTTTCAGATTGCTATTCCTCCTTTAGTGTGTATAGGGTTTTCGCTATAGCCATGCTTGTGAATGTTCCAGAACTTCGTAGTTCGTCAGTCGAGCCAGCCCGACACGATGGCGATCAGTGTCCGGCTTCCAGCGGACAAGGGGCCGTACATCGAGCACTATCTGATACAGGCCTCGGGAGGCCGTATAGGCCTCGAGACCTCGCACAATCGGTTCGATAACATACCGGAATTGATTGCGCATTATTCTCAATGCTGGTAAGATGTGTCTTATTTAGAATAACCCTCTTATTTATAAAGACTTACGAGGCTTATGACTAGCTAATTTATATCTAGTCCTTTTCTAACAAATGTAAATGTCAAATTGACAGACAAGGACAAACGAATTATTTACAAATGGCGGTTTGATGAAAAAAACATTAAGTACATTAGTCACTAGTTGGTTGTAAGTATGTTATTTCGATTGGAGTTGTTTATATTTCTATTTATTTAAAATGAAAAGATGCATTAAGTTACCCATGAATCAAACCCGTTGTCTGTCTTTGGTACCTTTCGTATAGACTCAAAAACTAAACTTAATTTTTAAATATCACTCTTACAAGCAGGAACAAAAAAATGCTGTTCATCACATTCGTGGTCGATTTGCCCTCAGGAATATTAATAAATAAATATTTTTGGGACATCTTACACAAATCAACCTAGTCCCACGGTAAGCTCAATTAAGGCTTGTGATGTGGGTACCAGGCGACGATATATATAATAGATAGATACGTATAGATACTTAGATACATACACAGCCACGACCAAGGAACAAACATTTGTGATAAATAAATACACAAAGAATGCCCTCGATTTTTTGATTTATTGCAATGCATATACGTAAACTTTATTGGCCCCACTTTAGTGATTATGCTTTCTTCATTAGAACAATCCATTTTTTTCTAGCTCAATCACACTGTTTAACTTTGACCCAAACTACATAAGCTAAATTAATATTATATAATTTTCTGAAATATCTCTATCACGCGTTTGGTATCATAATATTCAAAAAACATTGTTTTACCATTTCCAGTGATGAATTACCAGTCCAGCTTCAATTACCACGTCCCCTCCGGGAAGCAAAGAGCAGGCATCAGCTCAGCTCCCTAGCCTTGCTGGGTCAAGAGTTCTGGGGCTATCCCATGGCTAACCCGAAGAACAACCCGCAGAATCTGCTCTCTCCCAGTCAGATTGCAAATGGCGTCGTGCCCATGGCTGTGACGCCTTCTGACACCGGATCTAGTCTAAGCAGTTTTAATGCAAGTAAGTATCTACTAAAACTACTTTAACGGATTAGATCCCGAATATATCTAATCCGTTAAAATAGTTTTATTTCATGTAACCGAAGAAAATATTAAGAATCTACTAGTAAATTTGGTATGTCAAGACGAACAAAACGGAGAAGTATGGATTTACTACAAATTACACAAATCTACGAACAAATAAAACATGGAAGCCGCACACCATATTAAATTGCCTTTCAAAAACGGTCCTGAATTTTAGTTGACAACTGTCACCCCCTCTACAATGCGTCACGGTAATGAATGTCAATCCACCTATAAAAACTTAAACCGCCATTTAAAAATCCCTAGTTGTGATTGGTCCATCAAAGTTTTGATTGGCTATATTCTTTAAACATTTGTCAAAATTGTTGCGCCGAAATATGCGCGGTGTTAAGAAAAGCGCTATGTCCTGCCCATCTTGGCACAATTGAACAATTGTTTTCAGGGGCATTTTTGAGCTGGCGTTAGACGTCCATGTTATATATGGTCGCAGGCACAAATGAATGCTATTGTCCAATATCTAATTGAAAGCTACATTACGCACTTTATAAAACTCGAGGTAATTTGAGCACGGATTGTTTTGGCAGTATAGTTTGGCAGTTGAAACTGTGGATCCACCTTCAGGCATCAGTTAAAATATGCTGAAATTTGAACAAAGATTATAAAAAAATCAATGTCAAAAATAGTAAAACTCTTTTTTTATTATCATTCAAGGTATAGGAACAAACTCAAGAGAACAGATTCTCAGTCCAGACAATGAACAAAATGTCGTGCTTAAGATGTCATCAATGGATGCGTCAGGTTCCCCTCCGAGTCAAAACCAGAACCTCAGCACTTTTAAAGGCAGACAAGCGCCATCGCCGCCGGCGAAACCCAACGGAGCGTTCATCCGCGCCCCACGACCAACCCCACCAAATACTTTAAGTCTTATGTCTAGTACCGTAAGTATAGTTTCTTGTAGAATTAACAGCTTGTATTTTATTACATTATTAATGCGTTACCTGTTTTTCAGGCTCATATAACACAACCCCATACGTTCCCTACTACCAACACGCAACATTCTCCCACGCAGTTAGGTAGTGTTAAGACAACGCCTCCGCCGCCGCCTCCTCGGTGGGCTAAACCTCCTTACCCAAAGTCCCTGTCACCCAAAACCGAGGTTTCAGCTTTCAACCCTATTAACAAATCATCAAACGGCAACATAACAGTCACGACAACAGTCACATTCAGCGTCAATAACACACAAATACATAATCACCAAATAAACGAAAGCATTCGGAGTGACCGGCTACAACTAACGCTTGCGTCTAACGCTATCAACAATAATAATGCGGCAGATGTCTTCACGATCCTGGATGATGCCAAAGCCTATGACGAATGTAACGAACAGGTAAGACGTCTAAACTGCAGAGCGGCGTGATATCGATTGTGTGTGTCTTCAAACGCATGTTTCCATGTTACCTTGCTTGAAATAACCATTTATAACCTCATCAGTATATAATTGTACAAGTAATTTATGGTGTTAAAATTAGTTACTAAAAAGAACCCTATATTTGTCCCGTATAGAATTTGATGCACCGCATGTCGCCAGAGGGAGAGTGCATCAGTACCATGGCAGCTAATTTGCACGGCAGTTTAAAACGACAAATGATTGAGCAGAACACTGAACCTGGATCTCCATTAGAACCGCAATCTCATACGAACACTTCCGACTCCGCAGACCCGCTGGGCAATAGTTTGTCTAAATCTAACAGTTTTTCACCTAATCAACTAGTTTCACCTAATGGTACCAACTCGGTTACCAGTGGTATATTCTCTCCTACAAGTCAAATAAATTCCCCTGTATCTAACGATACCATTTCATCGAAGAGTGGAGTGTTTTCTCCTTTAAGTCAGACGAATAAAAGTGAGATATTTTCACCCGTTTCGAGGAGTTCCCCTTTAACGAATAAGCATGTGTTTTCCCCGACGTCAAATCAGTCCATGGTGTCGCCTTTGAACGGGAAAGAGAGAGATAAAGTGTTGTCCCCAAACTCTAATACTACGTCGACTACGCCATCTGGTCGATCCAGGAGGAGTAAGCACTCCCTGCGAAAGGAATCCAGACATTATCAGGTAGGACGGTATACCGATATGTAACGTATTTGTGTGTGTACCTCTGGGATACCAATTATTTTTCAATGGTCATAACTAACCGCACGTATTCATATAAAGGATTCTCTTCGATATTTTAAAGTACGTGCAATTTATAAGACACAAATTGTTAATAAATATAAATTTTTAACGATTAATCTTTTTCAGGAATCTGACATCTTGGAATCACCAGGCGTATATTATCGAAGTTCTTTGATGGACAAGGTATCTGATTATGAAGATATTTGGGGACCAGAAAGTAATAATTGCTCCTCTTTTAAACCTTTGAAATCTGAGAGTGATAATAACGTTCATAACGGAATTATGAAGAGCAAAAGGCCTGATCTCTTACCAGACACACTACGTAAGTCCAATGAATATTGTCAGAGACGAATCCTTTCAAGTTCACTCCAAAGCTTCTTACTAAAGTTAGCTCTTTTTTCAGCAAAATTGAATGCAGCAAGAAGTACACAATCTATTCTCGAAAAGGAGAACATACACATACTCAATTCAACCGAAAATTTAAGTGAAAAACGAAAATTATCCGAAACATCACTTAAGAATAGTTTCAATGGCTCCAACGAGCTAATTGCAACAACTAACAGTAAAGGAGATATAATACCAAAGAGGCCAGATAAACTTAGCATTTCTATGAACATGAACAAGAAATTGACTGAAGAAATCGAAGCCACATTTAAAAACTCGGAGAGCCATAATAATACTGAAAGTATGGAAACTGTAAAATTAGAAGATGATTGTGTCAAACAAATTAATGGTGATGACTCTGACAAAGACAATGCTGGAAGTCCATATTATGCAGATCCTGTAGATACTCTTAAAGAAGTAAGTTTTTCTTGATCAATTCATGATATTCTTTAGTTAAAAGAATACTACATTATGCATCTAGGGAGGTAAGTACGGTATTACTAACGAGAGTCTTTTAATGACTCTAGTTTGTATTCCGCTTACCACCCGTCATGCAGACAATGTTTTTCATGACACTTGCGGACAAAAAATTTGTTTTAAGTCAAAATATTATTACATGGCGTACTAAAATTTATTTAACTCCCTAGCGAATTTCACTTTTCTATAACTCCCTCGATGCAATAGCGCTTAGAAAGCAAGTGTGATTAAAAATATTTTACTAGTTGGACTGCTCCGATATGAACAAGACGATGACATTCTGTTTTTTTATTTTATTTCTAGGCAGCGCTACCACAAGTTCAGCGTCGTAAGCTCCTTCGAGTTGGAGTCAGTTCGTCACAGAGGTACTCGGAACCTCCTCACAATCTACCTTACTACCCGCTTCGCGATATGCATAGCATAGAGGAACTGTCACGTAAGTACATAACCACTATATGTTCTTGAAAAAAGTCGCTTGACGCTTTTGTTTTACTCCTCTTTTCGTTGCAAACACCTTCGCTTATCTTCCTTAGTTAATAGAAAACTATCCAATTTTTAATATTTCACGTTCAGGGGCCCATTTCTCGAAAGCTTGTAACTTGTAATACAAGTGGAAGTCTCTTTTTAACACTTGCAGGACTTTTGGAGTAGCTTTCGACAAATAAACCCCTGAGCTTGGCACGATAAAGATCATATTTTTTCACTGTCTGACATCACTAGTGGGAATCAAAGACAAACGATTCTGCTTCTAATCCATTGGTCTATCTCTATCCCTAGTGACACGATTATCACGATTATCAGTGTCATTGGCATATTGGTTGTTAGTTAGGATAGGCATTTTTTCCCTCTGAGAAACAAATTATTATAAACATCGCATTGCCAACTTGCATATGGACAGATTTTCAGTAAAAGAGTTTAGGTATATCGACAAAAACTAAGTCTTATGTATTTGCGTAGAAACTACTCTGCTAGGGTATGCAGTGCCTATTTGCGTATATGGAACGCGCGCCCCTGGAAACAACGAGCTAATGTATTACTTCCCAGGATCTGATACCATTACTACTGATACCGAAAATAAAAGGGGTAATGGAGTAACTAAGGTATTATTCCAAGCCTTTCGATCTCTTTATTTTTCAATTCTGTTAACAAATATTACATAAAACAATCTTACAGTAATTAGCCCACTTCCTAGCCAACGAGATACGTAGGGATATGATCCCTAGAAATTAATATAAAAAACTAAAGGAAAGTTACTTACTTCAATGGTCTTGTGGGACTTAACGAAATTAAATAATGAAATCTTATTTTTATACCGCAATGTATTAAAATATTTTAAATTAAAAACATGACAACTCATATCATCAAAACAGAATAAAAGATTATTCTAACATATTGGCATAACGTCTTAACTGACAGCTTAGCCACCAGCGTCTCGCAAGCGGTAGTAAGCAACCAGAGGTTTGCCACAGCCTTGCACCACCTTATCAATCAAATCATCATCCACAGCTTCATCCCCCAATACGTCGACGTCGGTGGATAACCTGGTCTCTCTCCGGAGCAAGCCGAAGATCAAACCGGTCCAGCCGCCGCGGGTCGCCAACAAGCCGCCTTCTGGCAAAACGGACACGTGGACTGTTGACGCTAGCTGGGAGTTCATTAGTGAGTTTTATTCTACGAACAAATGAAACATGGAAGCCGCACGTCATACAAAATAGCCTTTCAAAAATGGTCCTGAATTTTAGTGGACAAGTGTCACTCCCTCTTCACTGCATCACGGTAATGAATTTCAATATCAACCTATAAAAATTTTAACCGCTATTTAAAAATAGTTGTGATTGGTCCATCAAAGTTTTGATTGACTTTATTCTATAAACATTTGTCAAAAATGTTGCGCCGAAATAATTGTGCGGTGTTAAGAAAAGCGCTATGTCCTGCCCATCTTGGCACAATTGAACAATTGTTTTTGGGGGCATTTTTGAGCTGGCGTTAGACGTCCATATTATATATATTTTAAATTTTAAATAAACCGGTTGAGTATAGAGACGGCAGCATATCCCAAGAGTCACACATACATTCAAATTTTGTTACACTCTTTATGAGCTAGTTTGAAATTCTGATCTGATCTCTCACTCCGAAACCTTTGTTATTCGTGTTTCTTCCAAAAAATGTTCTTTGAATATTTTTGCATTTCTTGTACTTGGAGGTCATTGAGGCTTAACTTTTCTCGTTTACATAATTTTGTCAATTTTACACTTTCATATTGCATAAGAGTTCTTTGCATCATTTTTACTAAAGGTTTATATTCCTTCTGCGACGATAATGAATGAAAAACCGGCCATAAAATCCTTCGTTTTACGTTTCACAAAGATATAAATTGGTTCTGCTTTAACAACCTCGTAAGACCCAATGTACATTACAATGTACATAGTTGTTGTAATCCAATTTTAATCTTTCATGAACCAATAAGAGTAGAATTTCTTTTGTTTCATTGCTTTTTTAAACAAAGGAAGGGAAGTCATTACCAATTTGCACATATAACAAGGTTTAATTCCAAATAATAAGCTATGAACTATCGACTATAAACACGAATAAGATACGCCATGTATATATATAAAAGAGACACGGCGATACAGTACTCTCCCGGCGGTGATAGCTGATAGCTGGGCGAGTATCACCGTATCTCTTTTATGTATACGGAAGTGTGTACCTTTTGTTCGTTTTTATAGCCGATAGATATA
Source organism: Thaumatotibia leucotreta (assembly GCA_025490895.1). Lineage (NCBI taxonomy): Eukaryota > Metazoa > Arthropoda > Insecta > Lepidoptera > Tortricidae > Thaumatotibia > Thaumatotibia leucotreta. The sequence goes on from JALPQI010029974.1 coordinate 8,343, forward strand.
GAAAAAGGGAATAAAATCACTAGGTTTTGGATATAGATAGTTCATAGCTTAGTAGGTCGTGGCAGAGATTATTTAGTTTAAGTAGATATATCAGCACCATACATTAAAATGCATCCACCTGAAATGTCGTCACTACTAGACGGCGCCACGGTTGTTCGTGAGCATGGCATACAGATGGCTCTGAAACAGTATATACACTACCTTTGTTGTTCGTCCATTGGCACAGATGGCTCTGAAACAGTATACACTACCTTGCCACGAACGAAACGCATGATCACTTGCAACACATAGCATATTTTGCCGTACCACGATATAGGGAGGTTGGTAATGTGGTTCATGTGTTCGGCTGTGAAGCAGTGGTACCAGGTTCAAATCCGAACTATACGCGCTGAAAATGTTCTTTTATTTCTTTTTTTTCAAACTTTGTTTTTTTATTTTTTTGTTGCGCATAATCTTTGATTTTGTAAAAACAGTGTTTTACAATGTGCAAACGGGCGGGTTTTTATTTTGTTGTCGTTTTATAAAATTTTCCATATATGGACTTTTATACATTTTTTCTAATCAGAATCACGAGCTCTTTCGTTTCATTTTATAGTTATACAAAGTGATCATAGATCCGATAGATACATACGTATACATACAGGGTGTTACATACATAATTATACAGGGTGAAAATGAGTATACAGACGAACTTGAAGCGTGAAGAGTGTACCTAGTTATTCCTGACAGAGTTGGGTTATACTCGTTTCTGACTAATTCGCATACGTTGAATACAATTTTCGGGTCCATTATGAGATCCAAGATGGCAGCAACTTATTTTTGCAATTTTCATCGTTATACTCGTTTCTGACTAATTCGCATACGTGGAATAAGATTTCCTGGTCCATTCTAAAATCCAAGATGGCGGGAACTTTTTTTTAAATTTTCATCTTTATACTCGTTTCTGACTAATTCGCATGCGTGGAATACGATTTTCGGGTCCATTCTAAGATTCAAGATGGCGGGAACTTTTTATTTTGCAATTTTCATCATTATACTCGTTTCCGACTAATTCGCATACGTGGAATACGATTTCCGGGTCCATTCTAAAATCCAAGATGGCGGGAACTTTTTTTTGCAATTTTCATCATTATACTCGTTTCAGACTAATTCGCATACGTGGAATACGATTTCCGGGTCCATTCTAAAATCCAAGATGGCGGGAACTTTTTTTTTGTAATTTTCATCATTATACTCGTTTCAGACTAATTCGCATACGTGGAATACGATTTCCGAGTCCATTCTAAAATCCAAGATGGCGGGACCTTTTTTTGCGATTTTCATCATTATACTCGTTTCTGACTAATTCGCATACGTGGAATATCTTTTTTGGTTCCATTCTAAGATCCAAGATGGCGGGAACTTTTTTTTTGCAATTTTCATCATTATACTCGTTTCCGACTAATTCGCATACGTGGAATACGATTTCCGAGTCCATTCTAAAATCCAAGATGGCGGGACCTTTTTTTGTGATTTTCATCATTATACTCGTTTCTGACTAATTCGCATACGTGGAATATCTTTTTTGGTTCCATTCTAAAATCCAAGATGGCGGGAACTTTTTTTTGCAATTTTCGTCATTGTACTCGTTTCTAATTCGCATACGTGTAATACGATTTCCGGGTCCATTCTACGATCCAAGATGGCGGCTGCTTTTTTGTAATTTTCATCATTATACTCGTTTCTGACTATTCGCAAACGTGCAATACGATTTCCGGGTCCATTCTGAGATCCAAGATGGCGGGAACATTTTTCTTGCAATTTTCATCATTATACTCGTTTCTGACTAATTCGCATACGTGCAATACGATTTCCGGGTCCATTCTAAAATCCAAGATGGCGGGACCTTTTTTTGCGATTTTCATCATTATACTCGTTTCTGACTAATTCGCATACGTGGAATATCTTTTTTGGT
>JALPQI010029976.1:0-12123 GCA_025490895.1 Thaumatotibia leucotreta
ACGTAACATTTGGTGTCAGAAGTGGGATAGAAAATGGGTATAACGCCACGTGACAACGAGACCGAGCCAAAAGGAGTTGTGACCCGGAGCCAAGCTGCACGTGAGGAACCTGCAGCGCGGGAGGATATTGCAGTACCTGAAGAACCTCTAGCATGTGAGGATACTGCATCCAAGCCCGGTCCGTCTGGTTTGCAGGCTAAGAGTACTCAAGACGTAGACCTCAGAACTATTCTGATTCTCTTGAAGGAGCAGTCGCGCAAACAAGATGAACAGTCGCGGAAACAAGAAGAACAGTCACGGAAACAAGAAGAACAGTCGAAATTGATTCTTCAAGAGTTGCACAAGGCTGCTACTGAATGGAAGCAAGAAATGTACGCAGTCCAAGGGAAGCTCAGTGACATGGAGAACAAGATTCATGTTATAGAGGAAGCGGTTGAGCGTCGCCTCCAGAAGCTTGAATTAAAAGTAGCTAGTGGCATCAGTACCTGCGCACCTGAGATATCTGTGCCGGGAGGTGGAAAATTTAAGGCACCTCCTTTTGATGGAACATCTTCGTGGGCGGCGTACAAGCTACAGTTTGAGTCCGTGTCCAAAGCAAACGGTTGGAGTAAGGAGCAAGCGATGACGGCTCTGACGCTGGCACTTCGTGACGAGGCTCTTACAATTCTGGAAGCCCTTGGAAAAGAGCAAATTTACGACCGGCTTCTAGAAGCATTAGAAGCCCGTTACGGAGACAGTCATCTAGAACATGTCTACCGAGCTCAGCTGAAAGACAGAACGCAGGGACGTAATGAGACATTGCAACAATGGGCCCTGGAAATTGAAAAGCTGGTCAGAAAGGCATACCAACGTTCAGCTGACTCTTTCATAAAAACCATGCTGGTGCAGGCATTTGTTGATGGGATCCGAGATTTGGAAGTAAGGGCGGCAGTACGACTAGGGCACCACGAAAGCCTTAAGTATGCCGTAGCTCATGCCCTAGAAGTTGAAGCTGTACGCCAAGATCTATCAAGATCGTATAAGCTACGTGAGGTATCTGCCAGGGAGCCGATTGCACCTCATCGGGAGTTTGGGCCACGATGTTAGCATTGTGGAGAACGTGGCCATATACAAACTAGTTGCACGAAAAGAAGGATTGCATCTCATCGGGAGGTTGGGCCGCGATGTTACCATTGTGGAGAACGGGGCCATATACAAACTAGTTGCCCGAAAAGAAGCAGCAGGAGAGAACGGGATGAATCCCCTGTGACCAGGAATAAGGGATCTGTACGACCAGAGCCGCAGCAGGGAAACGAGTAAGAGCCAGGACTAAGGGACGAGTGCTGGCTGGAGGTTGAAATGTCCCAGTAGTGATCTCACAAGCCAACGACGGGAATAGTCTGGTCGTCAAGGGAGAAATTGGTGGAATACCATGTAACCTTACTATCGACACCGGAGCTTCTCGGACGGTGATTAATTCTTGGCTTCTGAAACACCTGACTCGAGGTCATGTAGTCCAACCGACGCATCTACAGCTGCTTACAGCCACTGGCCAGTATATTCCCATCAAGGGAGAGACAGGAGTGGATTTAAGAATCGGCAAGCACATTTATCGGCATAAAGTGATTGTTGCCGACATAATTGATGACTGTATTATTGGACTAGATTTTATGAGGTGCCATGGTTATAAAATTGACATGGAAGTTGGAGTCCTGAAAGCTAGATTTGATGAGGTTCCTATGGAAGGAGGAATTAGTGGGAATGTTTACTGCTCTAGAAGAACTGTTCTCCTACCAAAGGCACAGGTTCTAGTTCCAGTGCGTTTACCAGGAACAGCAAGTCAGGGAGGTCGTCGATGTGTAGTTGTGGAAAAAGTATCCAACGGTAAACCATGGATGGCAGCTCGTACAGTGGTTACGAAGATCAATGACGTTACGTATCGGATACGGAGGAATTTACGAAGCCCATGCAAGATTGTTCACGTTGACCGGCTCGCCAAATACCACGGAAATAATGATGCTCGGGACGAGCATGTCTTAGGAGGGGGTAGTGTTACGCCGGTGGCATGATAAAAACTACAAATATGATTTTAGACACGTTAGAAGCGTTTTCAGCAGGCTGAAATGCGTTTTCAGGCCGTTTCAGAAGGTCCTCTTTCACATACTACAAAATCAAATATTCACCCCAGATACCGTCGTTTTGAGGCGCCTGAAACATGTTTTCAGGCCGTTTCAGGATACCCTCTATCCGATGGCGCAATTACCTGAAAACCCGTTTTCAGGCGTTTTCAGGACCCCCTTCGGGCCTCTCAAGTACAAATCGGTATATAGCTAAATTTCCCATAGGAGTGAAAGAGAAAGCACTATTAGATAGAGACAGCACGAGAGAATGTTCTGGAAGGATGTGAACGAGACAGCTATAGAGAGAACATTCTCGACGGGTGTGAAAGAGAAAACCTGTAGAAAGAGACAGCGATACCCTAGAATGTTCGCGCACGGGCCCTACCGACCGACCTGACTCGGGAACTTTCTAGAGTCGAATCTTCTCGTACTTTGTAGATTTGAGTGGCTTGTATAAAAGCTAGGGTTTGCAATATCCGCCTGGTTTTAATATCCGGATAATATGGATAGTAATAATTGTATTATCCGAATATCCGGATATTTTGGATAATTGCGGATAGTGGTAAAATATAATAATATGATTCTTTTAATGGGTGTAATTCGTCAAAATAAGCGTTATAGTAAATTATATAACGATTCATCATCATCAGCATCATCCACCTGTCTCAATCCACTGCTGGACATAGGCCTAATTTGCCAATGTATGCCACAGAGCGTGGTCAGTTGATTTATACATCCAATCGCTGCCGGCCCTCCTACGCAAGACGGTGCCACCTGGCTAGAGGATGTCCAACGCTGCGTTTGCCTAGACGCGTTCTCTACTCCAGAACACGCTTACTCCAGCGATTGTGGTTGTGCGACATATATAGCTAGTCCACTACCACTTCGGGGATATAACATCCCCCCCGTCCCCGTCTTACTCCTTGATGCAATGGGATCGGTCTTGGGACTGTTTTTTGCTTGAACGAACATAGTCGGGACGTCATACAGGCTTCTAAGCACCCCGATGTATCGAAAATCCACTTGGCACCGATGTAGGGAGACCAGAACAGATCAGGTCTCGACGGAGTCAAACGTCTTCTCATAGTCCACGAAAGCGTGACACATAGGCTGATTATACTCCTGAGGCTTCTGTACAATCTGCCTTACAGGGTCTATGGTGCCAAATCCTCCCCCAAACCTGGCTCACTCCGGTGGTTGCAAGCCTTCCATCCGTCGCGCCAGCCTATTTGTGACGACTCTCGAAAACAGCTTGTATACGTGGCTCAGTTTTATCACCCTTTTTGAAGAATGAAACTACCATACTCCTGCTTCACGCTCTTGGAGTTCTCCCTTCGTGAGAAACGGAGTTAAATATGTACTGCAGCTGCCTGAGTACAGGAGTTCTCCCTGCACTTAAGAGCTCAGTTGTAACTCTGTCCTCACCTGGGGCTTTTACATATTTAGGTTGTTAGACAGCACGAGAGAATGTTCTGGAAGGATGTGAACGAGACAGCTATAGAGAGAACATTCTCGACGGGTGTGAAAGAGAAAACCTGTAGAAAGAGACAGCGATACCCTAGAATGTTCGCGCACGGGCCCTACCGACCGACCTGACTCGGGAACTTTCTAGAGTCGAATCTTCTCGTACTTTGTAGATTTGAGTGGCTTGTATAAAAGCCCAGTATGACCCGGCCGAAGGAGTAGTTTTCAAGTGAGACAGCGAAGAGCTAACATTAAGAGCGAAAACTGCGATTCTAACGGCGAGTTTGAGAGTGTAAAAGTGAATTAGTGTGACGTGTCAGTGTGTGATTAGTGTTTTAGTTTAGAGTTTGTTCTTTTAACTAGTAATTAAAGTATCAGTTTTAATTAGTGGCTTATTTATACATTTTTCTATAGAAAACCCACCCCACGAACGTAACAATATAATACTTAGATTCATATAGATACTTAAATGCATAGACACCCACAATCAAGGAACAAATATTTGTGATCAATAAATACACAAACAATGCCCTCGCCGGGATTCGAACCCGGAACCTCCAGCTTCGTAGGCAGGGTCACTACCAACTAGGCTACGGAGGTTGACAACAGTTTTGCACTTTATATCAGTGGTTTAACCCTTTGACCATGACAGCTCTGTTAAAGCATTCAATTTCGAACCTTACGTATTTCGGAATATATGGTTTTGTTTTTTATATGACGGCCAGCAATATGTTGCCAATACCCATTAAAGGGTTAAGGTTAAATGTGTGGACATATTTAATTATTATTTATATATGCTCTTCCCTGTACTTAAACTCAAGCGACCACTGTTCAAAGATAGCCACAATTTTATAATTATAATGTGTACTTTTATCAAAAGAGTTTTTTAGGTAAAAAGTTCCTGTTTAAGAATTTCTGGGAATATCACTGATTACACCCATTAATCTTAGTATTACGGCCTGATTCACAATAGCCGGATAAATATGTGTCAAATAAAAATTGTCACTGTCCTTTTCTCCAGAATAAAAGGACGATTAACATTTATAAAAAAAAAAAATAGTGTAAAAGTCGATAAAATCAGCAGGAGAGGTGAAAAAATGAAATAACTGATAGAAAAAAAATCTTTATTAACATAAATCCATTTCCATTTCCGACGTCAGATCTGGAATTATATTTTAAAGCAAGAGGCATTTCTATCAATCAGATTTATTTCAGCGCCAATAAAGAGATCTGAAAGTCTGGAACTTTCCAAGTCTTAATAGCTTTTTTATTTTAGCCTAATGAGAGTTCAAAGTAACCGAGAAACCTGTGGTTGAGGGAACCCGCCCTAGATCCGATATCGTCAAAGGCGTTCTGATAGCACATATTGGTGAAGTCAGGTGAATTGGTGCGATAAGGTTGTAGAGTATAGATAGATGCCAAGTATAGGTGTATATGTAATCGCCACTCGCCACCATTTATATAATCGATGTTCCTAATTAATAAACGCAGTCTTACATAGAATCTGGTTGTATCATTACGCCTCCCGACACCCGTGCTCATAAGGTTATCTGTCTTCTTGAGCGCTAAAGCCTGAGCCACATAGGATGCGTCAGCACGTGCCGTGCGCGTGTGCGTGGCGTGCGCTTTGTAACGTCGGAAGTGTTATAGTAGATGACACACCGCACGTCACGCGCACGTGCATGCCACGCAAGCGGTGTGACCAGGTATCCAGGGGTTCAACAACAAAAGAACTAAAGAGCTACTTGGGCTCAAAAGACAAAAAGTTTGTGCAGTAGTCAGAATTCTAACTGGACACTGCAAGTTGAACAAACATATGTTTCTAATGGGTAAGAAACAAGAACCGACAGGCAGGTTCTGCCAGGAATCAGAGGAAACTGCTATGCACATCCTCTGCTCCTGCGGACCACTAATGTACAAAAGAAGTATTCACCTAGGTAGGCAGGTACTTCAACCTCACGAGGTACAGAATATTACAGCCCAAAGAATCTGGAACTTCCTAGACTCAACGGGTATTAGTAATGAGCTATAAAACAGGGCTGCCACAATAGATCGCAACCGGTCGATGCGGCAAATTTTCTAGCCCTTATCTACAATAATAATACAATAATAAGCGGTGTGAGTGTGACGCAAAAATTATGCCAAACAAAATACAGTATCTGAAGTAGTTACTTCCTATGTGGGGGCAGGCCTGCCCAACTAGCGCGTTCGGTTCGAATTGTCAGTGCCACCCCGGGGAGTACGTCAGCGGGGCCTCACATCAAGCGGTAAAGCACGTCGCGCGCTCGCGAATATTGTTCGCTCGAAAATCTACATACTAATTCGACCGCTGTCAGAGAATTGATTGTAACAATGAACAATAAAAAAATATATATAAAAAAGGTAGTAATTAAATAAGATTATATCATTTTTTGAATGGAAGTAACATTATTTTTCAGAAAAGGTACGAGTTACGCGATATACTTCTCTTCTACGTGACATTTAGCGTTGCGCGTTAGGAATTTGAACTGAATAGTATTGCAGCATAGTCATATTTCTTTAAACGGGGTTTTGGAGATGGTTCTCTGTACCTGTACTAATCAAAATGTGAAACTTGGGAAAAACTAACAGAAATCTTTCTTTTTTTAGAGCTTGTAACATGAAAAGCCGAACCGCTAACAATCTCGAACAATCTACCAACGGACACGCCTTTTCTCGCTTGTTTATACCACGAATTAATAAACTAGTGGATGTGAAATGCTAGCTTTTTAGTATGAAAACCGGTGTCGTCAAACTCACACAATCCCATTTTACGTAGATACAGGCATACAATTACAAAATGTTTTTAATTGGTAGCAGTTTTCCATACCCATAAGGTAACAACCAGTTATCATTCCCACAATGAAATTCATCTGTATACTGTTTCGATCAGGGTCTAAATTAGAATGTTCAAGTTATGCATCTTGCGTCTTTTTCTTTCTCTCACAAAGTCTTCTAATACAGCTACGTAATACAGCTACTCCAAACAAGGTGGCGCTACTGTATTAATATGAGCGAGTAATGGGCTAAAAAACCAGTTTATCTAACATCTACGATTACGCAGAAATAATTACGAATCCTAGGTCACGTTACACTGGTGATACGAGATCTCTACTCGCCTGTGAGTAGCCGACAAACAAGAATAGGACTACATGGACTGGACAACCCCAAAACACAAAAAGTCGTAAGTGACTGTATATCCTTATCTTGTTACGACTTTTTGTTATTTTCCATAGGGCAATACGTATACATTATCGATATTTAAATAGTATTGATATTTCATTAGCGTTAAAGGCGGGAAATTTGAAAATTTTGATTGGCTGTTCGATTTTTTAACGGTTTCTATTGACTAGCAAATAATAATAAAGTAAAACTTTGTCAACCGACTTCATAAAGAGGTTCTCAAATCGTCAGTTAGTTTTTTTTGTATGTGTTTGTGTATTACGCGATTACCCGGTCAATTCAATTATGAACCGATTTTGATTTTCCTTTGTTCAAAAGTGTATACTCGCGAGGTGGTCCTATTGGATTTTGGTTCTGATCTAATGATGGGATCCGTGTGGAATTGAGGGAACTCCTCAATTTTGAAACGCACTTGTATGGTGATTTCGGTGTTTTTTTAAGAACCTTGAGTAGTTCCAGGAGAAAGTCACAATTTAGGACAAGTGGACGTGATAGTGGAAAACCAAAGATGGCATAAGAGGAAGTGCTCTATTATTCGCAGTTCTGTCAACCAATTTGAAAACATTCTTCATTTATTTTTAAGAATAAACCTCCACTGCAGTCTCCTTTCATTTTAATCTGATCTAATGATGGAATCCATGACGAACTGAGGGAACTCCTCAAATTGGAATGGCACATTGATGGAGACTTGAGGGTTTTCTTCAGTACCTAACTGGAGCATTTCCTCACGGAAACTGCTATTTTTGACAAGTGGACCTAAGGATGAAGACCAGGAAAGGCTTAAGTGGAACTACTTTGTAACTTGCAGTTCTGTTAACTCTTTTTTATGTAATTGGAGGCAAACGAGCAGACATATCACTTGATCGTAAGCGATTACCGTCTCGTCCGTACTTACAAGCAGCACATACAATCAATATAAATAGTAGAAGCAATTAATATAAATAGTAAATAGCAGTAGTAATCAAATAAAAAACAGGTGACCAGATGGTAAATTTAATAAAACTTTGAATAATTATTCTTGTTTAACATTTCAACAAGTACATAACGATAAAACAATTTAGAACCAGGTCCTGAATTCGATCGATTCATATTGCATTATTTAGTACTGAATTTGTACTATTTTTGCGGAAACCAATTGACTTTTCCAGTAGCTTCGATCCATTTATTTTTAATTTCAGCATCTTTTGGGAATCTGAAAATGTAGAAAATATATAGGTATGTAAAGTATGGAATGCACATTGGTTAGTAATAGTGTATTAAGATCCGATTTATCGCTTAATACTCAGTAAAATGTATAGTTATAACTACACATTTTTTACTTGATTACATTCCCTACTAATAATTAAATATCGAACGCTGATATATCATAACATTAACATTATCGATATAAATATCGACTTTGGACAGCCTGTGAGTAGCGAACCTTGTTTGGCATTTAGAGTAGCGAATGTTCTAGAGAAATGTATACAATCTTAACAAAAGATTATGAACTCTATTCACTGAGAAATAAAATTGAATTTGAATAACAAACGTACGTAAATAATAGACGAAGCAACATGTTTTTGTGTTTATTGAATTAAAATACAAAATAATACTTACCGGTGGTAGGAAATACCTCCATGTGAAATATTGTTTTTGTTGCTGTTATTTCTGCAGCTCAGTACTGCACAATACGGCATTGTTTATTTAATAACCGATTTTTTATTAACTAGCACACGCGCGATTCGAACGTTCAATTTCTGACACGGCCCATCACGTACTAATCATAAGTGAGCGTGAAGTATGAACACCGCATCATAGTATCGGCGACACGGGAACGCCTACTTGCCATCTCCATTTACTCCGTGGTTTATACTTAGGCACAATAGACACCTACAATTAATATTCAACAATTCTAATAATTTAACAATACATGCTGTCGAATACGCCTCTCAATGTCTTAGCTAGGGCTGCCTACCGTCCCGCTATGTGCGGGACGTCCCGTTTCTGGGGCCCCAAAAGCATACTTTGGGGCCCTAGAAACGGTCCTTGGTACGATCCCTTAGCGGGACCATATTCCCCCCTTAGGGGGATAATAAAATATGAATATGTAAATGAGAGTCATTTGAGATTGCGCCATATCAATTTGATAATAACGCGAGCATTGTGCACTTATATATGAATATCATTACTTAAAATTATTTTTATTGTTAATATCATAAAAACTAATTTGTGATAAATGTTTCTGAAGTTGCTTAACTTTGTTTTTTTGTCAATGAATATACTTTTTCATGCACTGAAAAAAATGATATGTTGGATTTGTCAGATCTTGCGTAATTCTATCCTAATTAAGGTGGATTGGGTCCTATTACAAATTTTGTTTTGATTTTACCAAACTTTTTATGTTGGCATTCTACTAAATTAATTTGGTTGATTACACCACTTTTTGTTGATTTCACTAGTTGTTTGGTATTAGTATTTTATACAATCGTGTTATAATAGAGAGTTTTTCAGTCGAGTACCGTGTTTAGGCCACGAAGCTTGCTGAGTGGCCTAAGTAAGGTACGAGATTGAAAAACTTGATTATAACACGATTGTATACAATACTTTTTCTACGAGATAAAAAAAGTAACAAAAAAAAAAATTATTGCATAAGAATTATAAATATTGTAAGTAGGCACTAGGCACCATTATTTCTACCTCTAGTATCAGATTTCCTTTACACAAGATAATAAAATTGGAAAAAAAATGTCTGTAGTGGGTTACTCATAAACAAATGCAATACTGATTTGACTAGTAAAAAAAATCATAAACACTTCATCAAATAATTTATTGAAAATAAATTTATTGAAATAATAATATATAAGCAATTACTCTTTATGATAATGGATGTGAAGGTTTTGGATATTATTTCTTGTTATAATCATAGGGGCATTTTGTTTAAGAATTTGAGATAGATTAATTTCCTTAGTTGCTGAAGAGGTGGGTGCTTGAGAAACTTGAGACAAAATATTGTCATTGTTCACTGGAGTAAAAGTCGGTCTTGGTGGAGGCTGGACAAGTGGACATCCATGGGTTGGGCTTGAGTATTCTCTATGGAGTTTAATATGGTTTTTGAAACTTTTAAACAACACTCAATAGCGTTGTTGTGTCAGCAGAGAATTGCCTAGCAACCAACTCAACCAAGTGTCTCTGATTGGCTGATAACGTGACAGATAAAAAAAAATGTGTGTTCAGATGCAGAAAAATTTGCCAAGTATCGCAAATTAGTATATAATATGTATGAAGTTCTATTTTTGAAATTATTATAGTTGTCTACAGAGCATTGTAATGAATATTACAGTTCCCCTTCCCCAACAACTGCTGAAAACACAGCAGTTACAGTTTAGTCCGTGGAGTCCTAATTGACAGATTAAAGTCGAAGAGTAGAAAAAATGTATAACGTTCTTTGTTGATTTAACTAGAACTCTGGTATCGGTATCGACTTCAACCTTTTTAGTTTTGTAAATTTGATAGCAAGGATTTGTTACATATATCAAAGTTTCCTCGTAATATAGCCAACCTAAGTCACATTGGTAAATTTTTTTTTCATGTGCGTGTGATGAAGGCCCCGCATTTTATAGCCCAGTCCCGCAATTCATTCGCGAATGTACCGCATATCTGTGAACTTCAATTGGGAGCCCTAGTATTAGCCGATGGCGTCACAATCGCAAATGTTCGCATCAACGGAATACAAAGCGGCAATCCTCGACATGATTAAAGCACTCGAGACCACATGCTAGTCTACGTGACTTGGTCACATCGCATTGTAGCTATGTACCGGCGATTATGTCAGGACTAAACTTAGCTAGGTCATGTTATGACAAGGCTTTGACCTAGATCATACCAGTGATGTATTCTGTGGAGTATTTAAGCTAAAACCATGAAAACATGTTCTATTTAGAATATCTAATCTAAAACCAAAAGTGAGGGTTAAGTACCCCTTCATCTGGCAAGCACCCGTTTATATTATTTGGATTTTAACTAACAGTTTGAACGTCAGTGAAATGAATTGCTAGTTGAAGCTGAAGGGTTAAAAGTATGAAAGTTTACAAAGTTGCGGATAAAATACAATGTCGTACTCGCACCATACTCCGGCCGATACAATCTCTCTCATTGGCAATTATTATTCCCATCTTATGGTGGGGTCTGCCCTCCTCATCTTTTCTTTCCACTTTGCCCTGCCTGACGTGTCGCCTTTAGAACTAGGTCTTCCTTGATTAGTCTAGCCATTTCTTTTTGGTTTCCTTCTTCTTCTGGGTTGTGGGAGTTTGAAGGCCGGTACAGACAATGTTCGTAAAATTTTGTCGGGGGAACTTTCATAAGAACACCAATATCTATTTTTTTTTTCGCACTTGTATCGTAATTTACTATTCCCGGTTATTAGACTAAAAACAAACTGTCTATGGTTCAAAAGAAGAAAGAAAATTTACTTTTTTAGTACAGATGGTGACTTTTTTAGGCTCTAGTGCGAGAAGTGTGTCATTTTACGTCAGGTCCAAAATTTCGGAGGGCCATCTACACTAAAAAACATCGTACGAGAACGAGACACGTCAAAAAACAAAATTTCATGTTTTTCGCATTTGTGTCGTAATGTACTATATTAGCACAATACAAAACTTATAATAACTATAAATAGCAAGATATTGTATAAAAACAAATTGCGCTAAATGGGCAGCACTCGGCTTTGGTGTCACGAAATGCACATTTCGCGACGCTGATTTTCAGTAACACCCAATATATGAACTGGGTGGCGCTAATACAAACTATACATACAATTATACATTAAAGCAATAGCCACTATTTCTAACAAGCAGCCACTATTTCTAGCAAGAAGATTAATTTGCGTTTGGTTCTAATATTACGGCTACCGGGTCAAATAAGTTTGTGGCACTGTACGTGGTAGATAATATTATTCTGCTCCCGTGAAATATGTAATTACAGATCTAAACCAAATGTACAATTACACAGGATGTTGCCGGGGGCAAATTGACCGACCTAATTGTAATCGGAGCATCTGGCGTGCACAGATTGCTAATGCTAAGTAATCCTGCAGATTGCATCTAGGGTTTTCGCACTAGAGGTTTCCTGACACTGATTTATCATTATTTAAAAGAAAATGGTTGAAATCCACTAAAGCCCTAGTTTTCCGATAGGGTTGCCTTGCCATTCAGTGATTTATATTGCAACTCGACTGAGCATGCGTCTCTTGACTTTATTTTACTTGTGTTTTATTCATCTTTTTGTGTATCCACATATTATAGGTATGCTAACTAGTATTGGATATGTATAATTATATCGTTAAGGGGGTGAATATCTGAGCGTTTTAACCGTAATTTTG
>JALPQI010029978.1:0-16334 GCA_025490895.1 Thaumatotibia leucotreta
GATATCGGACAATCTAATTAGCATCTTAAGGGATGGTAGGCGAAAATGTAGGTAAACTTAGACAGGATAACACTATCCTTACATATTATGTAATGTAAAATGTTAGTTGGAGACTAACATAGTAGGTATGTAGGCTAACATTTAGTAATATAAATGTTACTCCAACAAGGTCTAAAATCTAAATGTCCGATGAACCACTAGTACATCATCAGTATCGTAGTTGGTAATAAAGCAAGTCGGCAAATGTCCATCAGATCATTCAATTTGGTCTACTACTACGTGTCTACTGAATATATTTCTTCAATCTTCTAACTCCATAGAACTACCCAAAATACCTACACATTTTATTACTTATTATACTTGAGGCCCTAGCACATCTTGTACAACAATATTGGCAGCAATTTGTGACCTGCTCGCAACTTCTCATCTCTTTTGAATCAATGTAATCAAAAAGGGACGGGTAGCCGCGACAAGGTTCCTGTCATGCACGATATGCTAGTGCCGTTGATCAAGTATAATACTATGAATTTCTTAGGTCAATCTATACTCGTAATTATATTGCCACATTGTTCCTAGCGAATAGAGACCCGCTGCGGTAAATACTAGTGTTTTGGGACATAAGTAACTTTCTTTGATAACTATTTTATTTACCAGTAAGTAGCTGTACCAAAAAATATAATACTCTAAAGAGTTGTACATAACGGCGACGGATAGGTATTACCCGAAGAGTACGGGAATAACTTCTTTTCTACAGCTGTTGTTATATCTGTACAGTTAAAAGTAGGGATTTTAATACCAAACCAACAGTTGGTTTTGCTTCAGAAATATACAATACAATATAAAGTCATTTCCTAATTGGCGCCCTCTAGTTAGAACTTAGACCATTTAGAAAAGCTGTTATTTTAACTGGCGCCATCTAGTTTATTGATGAGTAATGATTGTACAACTGACATTGGGTACTGACGGGAGGTGTAGTAGTGTGCGTTACAGGGTAAAATTACATAATTTTCTAGTTTTTGCATTATTGCGATTTAGAAGAACAGTATTTTGTGCAGGTTGCTATCAATTTGTACATTAGATTTTTTGCTCCTTGCGCGTATCTCAAAACATGTTAACTCTGATCTTCGGTTTAGCAGAAAATGACGAAAATATGGTGTTTGTGCAATTGTAGCGCCATCTTTTAGCAGATACTTGGCAGGGATAGGGTCGAATCCACCTTAAAAGCGATTTTTATTCACTTGTCAATTATATGATCAGTCAGTCTCAGATCTGCAGAAGCAGAAAGTGGAGTTACGAAACATTTTTTTTGCTAAGACATGATTTTCCCAGGCGTTGGCTGCTAAGTGAAAATTTGCGAAATGATTTTAAGTCAAACGACAGGACACCGCCCTGAGAGTTTACCGCAAACTTCGACACCGTCAATTTAGAGTATAAGGCTCTGTCACTGAACTATGTGACTGAGACAGATTCAGACAGAAACGAATCTACATAACAACTTGTATTTGCGCTTGCCGCTTTCCGCGGGAAGACAGCAGTGTAGTTAGAAAAAAGCTTGAACGTAACCCCTTCGAACAATGCGTTTTTTTTAATTGGTTGTACTAGTCCGAATTTGGAGCGTCCTCAATAGTTCGCTTTATAATAGGTAATATTTATAGCTTCCGCACGATGTTCTGATTGGGACGAGGCGTAAAAGGCACGTAACGAGTTGCGGCGGACGGACGACCGGTTTCACGCCGCTCCAGGCTTCATGAGGTGTGAATGCGCGGACCAATGGGATGCATATCCATAATTCTTCTACTTCAACGGTTTTAGGACTACATTATTAAATGTTTTGAGAAGATATGTAATGCATTTCGTACAACACATTTTGAAACCGTGTAGGTAGTACAATCGCTACATACATTATCATAGGGACAAGGATCAATAGCAGGACAAATACGATCACACGATGAACGCATAACTTAAATCGAATCGAAACATAAAATTTGTAATCATACAATTACGATTGTTGAATGTTACGCCACCACTTTGACGCATCCGCCATTCGAAACAGTATTAAAGCTGTCGATTGTCGTATATCCGTGCCACCGATGCTAGCGCTACCGCCGTGAAATTAGTAATCCAACCAATTATCGCCATTATGCATGAATGCGGACCAGAACTTACATAATGGATTAGCTCTACTGTGGATAATGCGTTGATTGTATCAATCTGTGATTCGATATCGGCTACCCGTATTTACAATAAACATCCACTTAAATTAATTAATGTTTCTGTTACACTTACGTACGTACATATTTTTTTAAAGATTGATTAGATTCAAGTTCTTGTAATCGTGACAGATGGAATAATTTTCTCTGTTCACACGAGGACTTTAAATTGAGTAGCACAGAAAAAAGATATTTTATTCCTGTGAAGGAATTCAAATTAATTCAAATTACTTCGAACAAGTAAATGCACAAAAGTATCGTTGGAAGGAGCCGAACTAATTAAAAGTTTGCTTTCGTACTAATAATTCGTTTGACTGTCAGAGTTTTGCGTCGTTAATTTTAATTAAAGAAACGCGGAACCAAGTTTCGTAACAATATTAAAGCATTGAAATTGGTGATCCGGTAAACTTCGTCATTCTGTTCGAGGATGACCGTCCATTTTTTTTAATTAACCCTTCAGCGGGTCTCATCTGCTTCGCTATTAGTGAAGTTTTTGGTTTTTACAGGACCGCGGCGACTGGATAAATCAATTATGAGTAGGAGTTATACCGCTCGCTCGGTTGAGACTTTAAGACCTCGCCCGCCTTGCTTCAGTTTGGGAGACAGAAATAAAGAAAAGTTCCCTTTTAAGTAAGAACCCCTGCTTCACTTTTAAAATACTGTCACGAGGGGTGATATTTTGCGGCAGTTAAGTGTACTTTATACGTTATGGCTTTCACAATATGCTCTGCTTTTACTTGTACTCCAAATTTACTTGCTTAAACATTCAGAGGTATTTCCTTTTTTAAACAGTGCATATTGGCAACTATATATCTTATTTCATATATAACCCTGTTCTCACACTATTACGTAACATTACGATTGTCGATTTAATTATTTGCCAAGTCGGGATCGCATCTCCGCAATACCGCTCTCCCTTTGTCCACGTATTAATCTCGGCGGGTTTCTTTGCGTCTTTGATTAAGGCCAGCTGTGATGTATTTCTTGCGCGCTAACCTAATGGAAAGGCATACATCAAGTGTCTACCTTATTGGCTGGCGGATTGGCTTAATGGTATCGATGCTTGCCAGGAAAATAGTAAATTTTGTCACCTACTTTCGTACGGGGTTTTTGTTGATTCGTGCATTCCACATGTGATTACAAACTCGCGCTATAACTAGACAGCTCTTATAGACGAAAATACAAAAAGGATGATCATTAACATCTAAAATAAAACAATGACTTTTTTAAGGAGACTACATATTAATTTATTTGTATTAAAATATTATCGAACCGGGTTACTCACGTATTTAAGTCGATGATTGCTCGACATGTTTCGACCCATTAAAAGGGTCCGCGTCCGGAGCACCCTCGGCCAAAGCCCGACGCGTACTGCGGGCCTGCGCCCTGCTAGAACGGGTACTGGCCGCGAGCAATCATCGACTTAAATACGTGAGTAACCCGGTTTGATAATAATTTAATATGTTTGAGTCTCACGTTATATATAATTAATTTATTTGAATTTTATTTCACAAAAAATATCTCAGTGTCCAAAAGACGAACTTAATGTCAAAGAATTCTTAATGTCAATGAAATTTTTCCTCTGCTGCTGTATTAGTTGCCACTTTTCAAATTAGAAACCCACTATTTACAAGTATAGCTAGCATAGCAGTTTCAGAATTAGGATTCTCGCAACAATTCCAAACGTATAAAGCAACCTAACCCATTTGAATGAATTCTCAAAGTTTACCATGTTAACGTTAATTTATCGAGTCTCGAGTGTTTATCTTGATAATGTCAGGCCATTTACATGCAAATATAACGTGCCAGTGTATAGTTATCGCGTTTGCAGCTTCTTTATTCAACCCAGGGTAAAAAGCTCTGCGTTATCTAACCAGTCCAATAGTTTGAACATTTTGTTTAAAACACATACATATATCTATAATTAAGATAGCTATCGTAGCATGATGAATAGTGGTATTTCATTTTGTTAACTAGCTAACGGTCTAGGAGCCTTCTTTTTAACCAATACATCAATGAGACGTCAGTTTTTGTCGAGAAAGTCGGCGAGACGAGAGTCGGGCTGGCATGTTGTACGAACACGTGTCAGCCTCCTCCCAACGTGTGTCATAGTTCACTGTTTTAACTACAATTAATCACATCTTTTCACCGTCGTCTAATTTTTTTATATGATGTGATATAAAAGTAGTAAATGAGAACCTTACGGTTTCTATTGCTTGTAGATTATGGTTAACTGGTAGCGTTTGTCTTATAACCAGTGATCGGTTTTTCGGATTCCCTCGGCGGGTCTCTTATAGTAACTTGAAAAATAAACTTTGATTATTTATACCTACGTATTTCCATGCAATTTGCCATGCTACTGTTCGTGATGTAATATAATAGTATTCTTAATTTTTTTATAGTGACACCCGTTATTTTTTATACGCGAAATCCCGCGAGGGTGAATCCAAAAAAACGATCACTGCTTATAACAGCATTGGGTACAATTTTTGTTCCACAAGAATCACAAGGTAGTATTTTACTGACATACTACTAGTCTTATATTCGTATATACGAAAGAACCGGTTTCGTTTCAATTTTATATTTATGTACATATTAGGACTTCAAGCAATTAATTCAAAGATAATAGCGAGATTTGAACTCCGACAGATACTGCTATAATGCATTTAGTGCGCTACAAGTCTTCTGTACTTAGATCCACAGTTGTATGCGTGCATTAAAATTTCTATCTAACACGTTTACAGAGATGCAGTATCACGGCGTGCAACGATCGTAAATGTCATCTGAAAATTTATATTCATTACGATTAGATAGCAGAGCACAATGGTCAGGCTATTGTTGTGACCGTGTGCCACCTGATCGATGTCCGATATTGCGTTTTTATGGTCGAAGCAGACCTCTTCCCTATATAAATTTACGACACGCTCCTAAAAACAGTAGGATGTGTGTTTTACATTACTGGCCACACATTAACCTATTACGAGTTAATTTATACACCGCCCACTTAGAGCTTCTAGAAGTATTACATTACAGTACGTGTCTTAAATAAAATATTATGCAGACATCCACTAATGGTACGATGTTTGAATAAGATTGCTTTATTATAAAACAATAAAATTCTCGGCGATACAAAAATGCTATAAAATATTGCTCATTATTTTATTGTTCAAGCTAGTCAGTATTATTAATTATAAAACCATTTTGAAATATTTTCGTTTAAGTGATTAATGCCAGATAGAACATAAGGAAATATTTATTGTTATCGCATACTTTTAGTCTGTTAATAAAACTAATAGGCAATCACAAAAACTATTTTACCACGGAAAGACAGGGTTGATATGCCATTAACATATTAAAGATATTATTCGTATTCAACGATCTGTGTTATTGCTGCGATTATAGGTAACCATCAACATGAACTGTAAATTCCAGCACAGTTGTACATAAGCTTAAAGCTGGGTGTGGGTAACAATGCTGGTTAAACTATAGACTTGTTCAATATACACGGTGTAACATAGGGTATAAACCTGCAATTTTAACCGAGTGTTTCTGGCGAAGTACTGGTAAGAAGCAAAATACGTTGTGCCAACCCATATCAAAAATAATGTTTCTGTTTTCATACATATTTGTTTCGTCATAACTGTGTGAAAACCATACATAAAAATAATATTTAATCGGCCTGGATTTTCGAAATACTTATTAGTCTTTTAGGGTTCCGTAGCTGAAATGGCAAAACCAGAACCCTTATTGAATTTTCGTCATGTCCATCTGTCCGTTTGACACGGATTTAAAACTACTACAATAATTAAATTTGATAAGGATATTCATTTATAGTAAAAAAATGAGTATGAGCCCCTCCATACAATGGGTATCAATGCAACAATCTCTTAAAATATAATGGATTTTTGGTTTTTTAAATGGATCGTTTTCAAGATATCAACTCTCAATGTCCCCTCATCTATGTTTTTAAACTACGGGGCATTCGGTACCATCATGTTACACCGTATATACCTGTACTCTTAGACCTGATTCATCGCGCACCTAGTGAAGTTCTGACGTCCAGTTAAATTTGCATTAACTATGAACGGACTTCGCTGCCCGAGGCCGCAGAACGCCGACGCAACTTACGCACAACTGTGCTCTTAAATTAAACCCCGTTTCCAGAAAATGTCTAAGGTTTCTTCCACAGCTAGATCTTAGTGTTATCGAATATGAATAAAACGCTGCAATGCATTTCAACAGTCGCATTTAGCTACGTTCGTTTTGGTGTCACAGTCAATTTACTTCACAAAATGTAATGAATGAAATTTTAAACATGATGGAGAGGCAAAATAATCTCTCGGAAAAAACATAAAAATGTGCGCGTAAAATTACATAAATGGTTGTCTTTTTTGTCATATTTACGTAACCCTACTAATCCTACTATGCGTAATGCATATAATAATCATTACCTACGCAAACATTTTTTTAATAAAATGTGAAAGTATATATTACTTAAAATAATTATCGTCTTGTACCACAAGTTATCTTCAGTTCCTCGTGCGGCATCTGTTTAAATGAAACTAAGAGGAAATATACATGTTTTTTGTGAATATCGTAAGCTGAATACAAAGGCATTCTAAAAATTTACATCTTTCTAAATGATGAAGAAAATACATTTTAGTATTCTATTAAGATAATTTTATTTCCGACCTCGTAAAACTGGCCGCTTACGACTCACTATTACACGTTCGTAATACATATTGTTAATATTTTAGTATTTCCACGGAACTAGTCTTTACCGCTTTATGCTAATGAATGTAGAGAAACATTTGCACTTTGCCTAACATGTGTAGATCGCTTCGCGGAAAGCTAGCTGCACTGTGGTTTACGTTGAATAATCTCGTACAAAACCGACGCACAATAGCCAATGCGAGTGTTTAAATGCCCTATTAAATCTTACAGGCTGCGTAGGATTCTGTGGGATTCAATTACGCTTTGTGCTCGATGAAAAGCAGTGGAGTTGAGGCGCGTAAACCGAGCCGCGAGTCTGAACACATCCCAACACCTCGCGCTCAATGAGCCCTGTCACAAAAGGTGCAAACGAAATAACACCGACGCAGACGTATCACGCCGGGGGTAGATTGAATAAATGCTAAATTAAATAAGAGCAAATAAAACGTGCCCTTAACAAGTAAAATACCCGTTTGTGAGCGTCTCGAAATATTCAGCGAGTGACGTTTGCGACAAAGGCTTCCATTGCCCACCGCGTCTCGCTTGCAGACGGATCTCAAGTTTTAAAACGACTTATAGGTACACTCGCTGTCAAATAATAAGGGTCAGGTGTAATTTTTCTTAGACAATACTGCAACCGGGTTGATTTTGAAGACATTTTTCAAATACTTATGTATAGGATAGGATGAATCCTATTTAACATCAGATTATATTAAGATTTTCGTGATTAATCATACATAAATTAAAATGGTCGCTATACTGATTTGGGCACGTAAATTTTTAGTTTGCATAAAATATCTGCCAAAAATGTATGGAAAAAGGAGCATTTTTAAGTATGACTTGCTATTTTTATCTCCGCAGAGTTATGTGACGATAGAATTACTTGTATTTAGGATTCTATGAAAAACACATGGAAAATCCAATAAAATTGGATATTGATTCTACTAGTAAACATTCTAAAAATCTATATGAAATCAGCGTGCTTACAGTATTTTCTATGAAATTTTATACTCGACCCGTATTCTTTGACCGAGAGTGATGTAGTCTTATTAGTATTATGAAATAAAATATAAGTACCAATCATACGGCTTGATGATTTCTTATGTCGAACAAACGGTATAACCAATATTGTGGCAACAATAAATTATGGATAATTTCGGTATTTTATATTCATCGAAATATTGACACAATCTTATCGCTTGATTGCCCTGATCGAACGTGGACCGTATTAAAATTATCGGCACTCGCTCGCCCTCTGATCGTTCACGGCAACATAAACAGAACGTTTTCTATTCGGAAACCAATTATCATTAACATATCATAGACGAAGCACCGACGTTCGCTGGCACGCAGTCGGGGTCAATACATTTACCGCAGCACCACAATAACATGAACCCTTCAGCCTCCCGCATTCCTTATACCCTAACGCCCACCGCGGCAGAAACCTGAACGGGCTCGAAGCTCAGCTTACACTGGGTGAGTGCCCGCTAGATACATATATATAGATGCATACGTGATGTCCGTAAGTATCAAAACGAGACGGCTAACCAAATCGCCTTTGTTAAGATTTTATCTCGCCGTTAAATACTTCTAACCATGAGCTATGGAAGATTATCGGCCATCTCGCTCGCGCCTGCAGCGGCTATCAACTCTCGTTAACATTTCGAATGTGATGATATTTACAACTATTTTCTAGTTTTATTTCCTATAATGATCGTTTTTGTTAACGCATTTCATGTTATTTGTTTAGTGCATAATTTCGATCATAGGAATTAATCCTAATCGAGATTAATTTTTATTGGACTAGTTATATGTGGTCTTTCCTTATTAGGCTCCTCCTTTTCCTTACTAGTTACTAGTGTAGATAATTTTTGTATTAAACATAAAAACAGTCTCGCTAAAGTCAATAATAAACTGCAATTAGGTACCTACGTGAACTTATTTGTAAGTGGTGCTAATTAATGTATTTAAACTAATCCAAGATCAATTCTGATCTGTAAAGATTACGTTTTTATAGGAATTGTAAGTACTAAACTAGTTCAAAGTATGTCTTTGTGTGTGTTACCTACATCGTTTCCATTGTTAAGATTTTCCAGACTATTTTTTTTAATGATTTAATATTTTATGAGAGTGAGAGAGAAAGATTCATAAGTGACGTGGTACCTATATGAAGTGTATGAACACTATTCAGGTAGACTTACGTTTAATTATATCCTGACGTTTCGGGCATGACGTTACACCCGTGGTCGCAGGCAGACTGGCGAGAGAATGTATCAACACCTTCGAGCTGCGCGGGTTTTTCGAACTACCCGCACTTGATCTTGATTATTCACTTCTAGGCTAGGGTTGTCACTAGGCCTACACTTAACACTCACAACATCCAATGGCTTAAAAATGGATGTTTCACCACGCTTACATTTGTAAATCACGGGATTCCACGCAGACGAGATTCCTTGCCCCTCATTTTGATTAAAATTCCGATGTTTCTTAATTTCAATAGCTTCACGTACTTTTCGGCTATGATGTATACGCTCGGTTGAGAGGACTTTCGGGTTATGGAGCTCAATCCAGTGGTTAGGTCCGGACTCCAACAAATGCTCGGCCACAGCAGACTTATTCGTTTGACGCTTTTTAACAGCCGTGATATGTTCCTTGACCCTTTCCGCTATGGTGCGTTTGGTTTCCCCAATATAGGAGCTACCACAGCTACAATCGATCTTATAAACGCCCGGTGTGTGATAAGGTAAAACATCCTTAGGCGACCTTAGATGTTTTACCTTATCACACACCGGGCGTTTAAAACATCCTTAGGCGACCTTAGATGTTTTACCTTATCACACACCGGGCGTTTATAAGATCGATTGTAGCTGTGGTAGTTCCTATATTGGGGAAACCAAACGCACCATAGCGGAAAGGGTCAAGGAACATATCACGGCTGTTAAAAAGCGTCAAACGAATAAGTCTGCTGTGGCCGAGCATTTGTTGGAGTCCGGACCTAACCACTGGATTGAGCTCCATAACCCGAAAGTCCTCTCAACCGAGCGTATACATCATAGCCGAAAAGTACGTGAAGCTATTGAAATTAAGAAACATCGGAATTTTAATCAAAATGAGGGGCAAGGAATCTCGTCTGCGTGGAATCCCGTGATTTACAAATGTAAGCGTGGTGAAACATCCATTTTTAAGCCATTGGATGTTGTGAGTGTTGTGTGTAGGCCTAGTGACAACCCTAGCCTAGAAGTGAATAATCAAGATCAAGTGCGGGTAGTTCGAAAAACCCGCGCAGCTCGAAGGTGTCGATACATTCTCTCGCCAGTCTGCCTGCGACCACGGGTGTAACGTCATGCCCGAAACGTCAGGATATAATTAAACGTAAGTTTACGCGATTAAGACCCGTTTGTCTGTAAAATATGAGTGATAATCGTGAAAGTTTAAATCAATATACTATTTAGGTAGTATAGAAAGTTCAAAACCCATAAAATATTATTCAAGCCAAAATTAGGCAACTACAGCAGCAGCAGCAAAATTCGAATACTTAATAAGAAAAACAATTTAATTTATAAGTATATTATATTGTTTTTAAGAATAATAACTCTAATTTACAATCATACGATTGGTTGTAAATGTTGGTTACGGAAATTAGTTAGTACCGTTTTCAAAATGCATGTCGGATAGAAAAAACTATATAGGCACAGTACGTAATTATATACCAGTTGCCCGACTATTTTGCTGCTACATTCTATTACACTAAGGTTATGAAAGCAAATAGCCCAACTGATTTAACAACGGGCTCGTTAATGTTATTGAAATAAAAATTGGATTATAATTTTAATCGCCCGCCTGCAACTTAATTAACGTGGTTTATAACAGCGTATAATTTGCGTCAAAATTGTTTTGCGTTCAATGAAGATCGTTAGTACAGTGAGTCACCGCACCGCGGACGCTACATAAAGCCCATCACGAGATTTTGTTTGGTTTCGTAATAGCAGTACAAATAACAGGTTGCGTCTCGTATATCGCGGTTAACGAGAGAGATTAACTTTGCTCGTTGAACTCTTTTGTATAGCGCGCGCCCCTCGCCCGTTTTTTTCCTAATATCACAAGTCCAAACACCCAACGGTTATGGCAGAACATTACACGCTCTAGGATATTAAAATGAGACAAATTTATTGCCGCTCTCCGATTATGAGTTCGATAAACGCGCAGACCGGTGATTATGATATCTCGCAGTCTAATCATACAATCGATACGGAGTGCGTCCTGCTCTAAACCTGTACTAATAAAAAAGAAACTTGTTATGGACAGTAAGCGGCGGACAGTTTACTTTTGAAAATCAACAAGGTGCCAGATTTGGTCCACGCCACTATCTGTTTTCTGTGTAACTAATAATCATAATCACTACAGCGGATGCTTGTTTTACACCTGACATAAAGTAATGAGTTTTTACGGTTGTCAGTAATTGTTCCTATATACTTTTATTCATAAAACTTTCTCTAAATTCTAAAGGTACAAATTGCGGACGGCTGTACGTTTATAGAAAATAAGAATTAAATTTGTACCCAAAAGCCTTACTAGGACTTGTTCTTCTATGATTAATGCTTTTTTCTTTAATTTAATTTTCGTAATATGTTGCACTATGATAATATTTGCAAATATGTATTGTTGATTGCCTAAGTACATAGTTAGTTGACAATTACGGGTTGTCACGGAGTATTAACCCCATTATATCGTTTTCAACTCTGCATAATTTGGTATCTCTTGCATGCTTGGTTTGGCTGAAATAGAAGTTAGAAATTACCTTGTTTTTATAACATTATTGTTACTAATTCCGAAAGAAAAGACTGATGCCAAGTACAATTTGTTCTTAGACTCGTTAAACCAAATCTCGCATAAGGGCTAAACAAAATTACTATAATTATCTATTGTTTTGAGATACAGATCAATTTAAATATTTGCTTAAAAAGAATGTAAATAATTAGATATTAGATAAACATACTTTTTAGGGATCCGTAGCCAAAATGGCAAAAACGGAACCCTTATACTTACAGTTTTGCCATGTCCGTCTGTCCGCAGCATAGCTTAATGGCCGTTGATACTAGAAATCTGCAATTTGGTACAGGTAAACATTAGGCTGGGGCGTTTTTTTAGCATTTTTGGATATCATAAACGCAATATGGCTCAAAAGTTTCGTATTTTTTTGTAGATTCTAGGAAAAATACTTAAAAAAATATTGCAACATACTTTCAGCCCTCTACCGGCCGT
This sequence comes from Thaumatotibia leucotreta, assembly GCA_025490895.1. Lineage (NCBI taxonomy): Eukaryota > Metazoa > Arthropoda > Insecta > Lepidoptera > Tortricidae > Thaumatotibia > Thaumatotibia leucotreta. The sequence goes on from JALPQI010029978.1 coordinate 12,186, forward strand.
TGAAGTAAATTTTATTGCGATATTTATTATATTAATTTTGGTATTTAATTGATAAAAAATCTTATGTTATTTTTCGACAAATATACTGCAAATAAAACTAATGTTACCCATTTATTACACTAGATATTATTTTACCATGATAAAATATTACCATATTAAAATCGATTTCTAGAAAGTGCCTAATTATGCCATATTTAAGTATGTGCTTTTATTACGATTAGCTCACATAATAGCACAAGTATGAATATTTATACAAATAGAAAAAAACATAAATAAGTATGACAATTTTAGAAGGGATTATGTACATATTTTCTTATGTAAATGCATATATTTTTTTTGTATTATCGTAAGATTATGATTAGTAGTTTATTATAATAAAGTGAAATAAAAATAATAATGTAAAAGGGCATAAGGCACTTTCTAGAAATCGATATTAATATGGTAATATTTTATCATGGTAAAATTATATCTAGTGTAATAACGGGTGATAACAAAAAAATGAGAATTGATTCAGAGGTGTAAAAAATATATCTTGTTTATTATTCTTAATGATTGGATGTCCTTAGGCTATTTACACGTAACGGCTATTTACGACACCATTAATAGAATTTAAGATACGGTTCATGGTAAAATTTTCGTCATATGTTAAACCCAATGTCTGGACAAGAGTGTTGGACGGCTTCTTTTTTTCTTTTGGGTACATATGTTTTGACCCATTTACACAACTGCACAAAAATTTAAAATTTCCAATTGTTTAAATACTAAGTTAATACATTAATGCAAAAAAATGTCCCATACAACAAGATGGTTAAAAATATTAGAGGTTTTGGATTTCCACTCCTTGATGAAATTAACCATTTTTTTCTATAATTTCAAGTCATCCAGTAAGACTGTGAAGAAAAAAAAATTTTTACAGATCAAAGTATTCTGGTTTTCTTTTCGTCTTGCTACATTCTAAACCAATGTTTTTAAAACATCAACAAGCACGGGAGCCATGTAAAAACTTAATTTTTTTATGGCAACTCGTGGGCTGGTGGAATCATAATGATTAAAATTACAATTCTGTTTGTTTAGTCTTTCCTTGGTCATTATGTTTGCTGATTTGCTGTTACCATTTCTGTAAGCTGTTGCCATGGATGTAAGGATTCTATAAGGAGAGTATAAGCAAAAACTTTTATTAATGAAATTTTCCTATTACTTAGGTTTCTTCTATCTTTAAGTTTTTTAAATTTAAATGTGTCCAAGACATTTTGTACAGTTTATTCTTTCAACTCCATTTCGCCAAAAACGGAAATACTTTAAAAAATTAAGAAAGCAAATTTTAAGAACCTCTGAGATATCGCTACAAGTTCATGAACAAACTATGTCATTTATGTGACTAGTTTAATTTTAAGGTCTAGGGAATATGATTCTTATTTTTTTGTAATCACGCGTTACATGGCGCGTTAAGATTAGCTTTATTTGCAGCTAATATGAATATATTTGTCGAAAAATAACATAAGATCTTTTCTAAATTAAATACCAAAAGTTATAAAAACATACAAATAAAATTTACTTCAACGGCCGGTAGAGGGCTAAAAGTATATTGCAATATTTTTTATAGTATTTTTTCTAGAATCTACAAAAAATTACAAAACTTTTGAGCCCAATTGCGTTTATGATATCCAAAAATGCTAAAAAACGCCCCACCCTAGTATACATATTAATCATGCCAACAAAGTGGTACACTAAAAACTACCTCCCCATCTGGTAAAGTGGGGATGTAGCTAAGCTAGGAAAAGTCATCCCTGTGTATCATTGAAAAGGTCTCTTAAAAAGAATATAGAGATAATCACTCTAGAAGAAAAAAAAATAGTGTCCCCCCTCTAACTTTTAATCCGTAGGTCCAAAAAATATGAAAAAAAAATCATGATGGGCTTATAGAATACTTTAAAATAAAACTATTTCGAACATAATCGGCCTAGACGTTTTTGAATTTTGAATAACTACGGAACCCTACACTGAGCATGGCCCGACATACCCTTGGCTGGTTTTTAATAATTAAAATGATATTAAAGGGGTACCTATGTTGTATATAATTATTTTATGTATGTGTTGGGAAATTAGTTGTGTAAGGAATAAGTGGAAAAGTTTTTTTCATTATTCCTTTAGATAGGGCAAATAAAAGAAAAAATGCCATAGTTTAGTAGATAAATTACAGTACTTATATTATAAGGTATATTTCGTAAAAATAATAATCATAAAACAAAATTAATTAGGTGGCATGAAACTTTATATTGAAGATACATAGGTACATTATTATTTATGATATTATGAATCCCGAGTCGCCAGCAGACCACGAACCCTGTAAAGTGTTCGAAACGTCGGAATGAAGTTTATCTGTTTACATAGTTTTATTTCATGAATAATCCTCGCGGTGTCCGGAGAAAATATTATGAATTAAGCCTGCCATCCTCCGGCCACCCTCCTGCCATCCATAAATTTGTCGAGCAACATGTTCATGTTGTGTTCAAAACTTTTGAACTTCATCAGTGTTCCGTTTCTAGATGAGCTCTGTCATAACTTTGATAGTTTTAAAGGTAAAACTGCTGACATCAATTATTTTCCAAAAATACTGACTCGTATGTCGAATTTTGTTATACAATCCATGTTCACCAGTTTATAGTAGAACGATATGATCAGTATGATGTGAACACAGCACTGATGCTCGGTGCCGGCCGGGTCCTCGGTGCGCTATCGGCCAGATCGGGTTCAACAATGCGTCGAATGTTTCAATATACCTCCGACAGCATTTTTAACGTTTCATCGGTGCTGTAACAATCGTTAAATAAATTCTCTACGCCTTCCCGCGCCTCTGATTAATGTTCTACACAGACCGACGTCGCGTTTATTTTTTCACCTTCATGTTATTCTCTAGTTTAATTTATGGGGCACGGGAACTGAGACGTACCACTTACTAAAAGGCGTGATTTCTTTGTTTGGACACATAAAATGTTTGGAGGAAAAAGGCGAACCAACAGTGCTATTAGTTAGTGTCGAATTTAGATGAGCTTAGCCATTAGACTTGATTTAACTTGGTATTATTTTTAGAGATGATATTTTGACTAATTTTATTTGATTTTATCATGGAGCCAGGCTATGTTCGGAAATGTATCGTGTCACAGACAACATGCTCATTTACATAAAGTAAATAAATTAGTTGAGAAAACCGTTAACATCAATTAATTTACGCGAAGCTAGCTTGAGATTAAATAGGGAATACGAATTTTTGTGTGTACGTTCAACAAGTGCTCATTGGATTTGTTTCACAATGTACCGAAGAGCTACATTCGTGTTAACTGATAAGTTTTAAAGCATTATTTATTGCTTGGTCTGGTTCCAGAATAATAAATTCGGAATTTATTTCAAGTGTAATCTGATTATCAGTATTTCGCATTCGTTTACTTAACTATATTCTGAACTCGTTCAAAAAACGTATATCTTGTATAATGTCATCAAAACAAGAGGTAGTTACTATCTATTTTGATGAGTTGCATTCATTCGTTTGCTACGAAATTTTATTCAAGATAATAACTTTATATTTGTGAAATATTAGTTTTGTAGACATGCCATGTGTTATTTGACTAATCTTATAAGTACTAGGTATATATTTTTCTAGATGGAAAATGTTAACTTTAATAATATACCTACTTTTTGCAGATAAGTTCTTCATACTCATGTAATATAATTCTGAATATTCGCGAAATTTTGCGTATGCTAAAGTAGCTCTGTCGATATTAGCCGTACCATGAGCTACCACCGCCATAATAACGCGGATTTAATTCTATCCGGCTCTCTCGCACCAATACACGAGTACGAACTGGATAGAAAGAAAGTAAATCCGTTCATAAAGCAAGGGCAGCTCATGGTAAGTACACTAGGTTGGCGTTCTTGGCGTTGCCGACCGCAGCGGTGGTTGCGGCTGGCTCGCGTTGGCTTCAGAGATAGAAAGCGAAAGACTTATATGAGCTTTAGAATGTCTCGAATTTTCTTGGTTGTAGAAAATTCAAAATTAAGTGTTAATGGAAAAATGTTGCGGCGTTGAAGTATTATCAAGGCAGAAAGTATGTTTGTGTTTGTAGAATTACACTAAAAGCACAAAACCGTTGA
>JALPQI010029980.1:0-10041 GCA_025490895.1 Thaumatotibia leucotreta
GCGATCAACGTTGTTCCTCGCTACGAAAAACATATGTTAGGATGTTCTGTTCATTCCATTTCTTATTTATTAGATAAGAACATTTTCACTGTGTATTTTCATGCGTGGAAATACAATTCTCAATGGTACAGAAACTAGGGATGTGACATAACAGGGTTCTGGCCTCTGGGCCATGAATTTAAGCACGGCTCACATTAAATGGTTGTCGAAATGCTTTAGCTATAATTGTAGGTGTAGAAACACTAGAAACTCTGCTCCGCAATGAACATGAGAAGAGTATGTAACCGTTAATTTTATTGTTCTGTGAAGCGGAAGCCAGCATAGAACATAAAGAGCGGCAGATGCAAGTACACAGCTTGTTGTGAATGGCGTAAATTAAAACCCAAGGTGAGTTGAAAAACTAAAATGTGTATATAGGTACTATGTTTAACCATGACGTTACCGCATTTTCATACATAAACATAACAATGCTATCCATTCATTAGAGCGTGGAGCAAATCTAATGCTATGGCATAGAACCTATTAATCGCGCGTGTTATGTATTGGTCGGGACATAAGACCATTATATACCGAGCTGCAGCAGTAGTCTAACTGTGCTAACAATCGGCGCTCACTCGCGGATCAGTCGTTATTCAAGACTTGTTTCATTCATTCTTTTTGTTTCATTGACGTTTCGCCATTCATTACGATACGATCGGCAAGCGCTACCATTTTTAAAGTACCTATAAGTAGCCACTGAGTTAGCACATCAGTAGAATGGATTATTATAGCGTATTTAAGTTGTCGTGACATCACAGTTTCAGCACGGTTTTCGTGCGCTGTGACGTAATCAATGTCTACTACTATTTTTTTTAATTTTGTTTGAATCAATTTATTAAAAAAAAACTGGTTAATATACAAATACATAACTGACTAATTATAAATTATATAATGTATTTTTACCTAGGATTGTACTCAATTAACTCCTATTAGCTTATACTAGCAGGCTTAATAGCTGGTTAATAAGGAATGTTAGTAGCTCGCAAACTGCGCAATAGTAATTACTGCTGGTGGTACTTCCAGGAGAATGTACTGATCGTGTGAGCGCTTAAACAATGAATCTATGAGTTCAAACTCAAAGACATAGCAAGTATTTCTTTTGCAGGAATTTTATTAAAAAAAGGTTGACGTTTATAAAGTAAGCGCTTAGAAAGCTTATACGTTTGATAAGATACAGACATGTATGTACTATGCACAATCAATAAATGATTTTTTAAACTTTTGGACGTCAATGACTACTGATATTTATTGGCAAAGCAGGTTTCACGACAAAGCCCCATATTATTAGTCATAGCCCGCAAAGCATTTTAGAACTGTGCATGTCGCATGTGCATAAAATTCGACTTCAGTTTTGACATTTTGTTGACGTGGAGTGACAGCTTCTGTATTTGACGTGGCGTCAAAAAGGTAAGTGTCAGAATGTTAAACACGTTTACTGCTAGTTTCGTCAAGTTCCCTCACTATGGGACTATAGGTAGAGTTGCCAGTGGACGCTGATCAGTTGTCCCCGATAGTGGGGCTGGATTACGGAACAAAGGGCCCAGGCCCGTCCAGCAAGTCGAGGCTTCCGCCACGTTTCCTGCCCACTCCCGCCATTGTGATGCTAATGCCGCCCCCGTTGTGTCCGTCACACGCTGGCCGCACAATGCACCGGCACCGCGTTTTGCTTTGCCTGCCATTACTTGTATGTCGCCAGTTATTCTAATATTCTCCCTTTCAGTGGGTTAACATGGTTTGAGCGTTCTGTGAAAGTACGATTTTTTCCACGTTTTTCGTGACGAGATATCCACAGTTTGTTGGGAGTATAATTTGAATTGTACTCCATTGTAACTCTAATACTGAACTACTTTTAGAGTAGAGCAGCAATTTATTTTCAATAGCACTGTACTTCAGCGTCTGTACAAGAACCAACAAAAATGCAAGCTTGTATCTATCTATAGTCTATTGGCTATTTCGCTTCGGGTGGGTATTAAAAATTCCGCAATTTATGGCAATTAACAATGAAACCGCCTGCATGTAGCGGTAGACTTCTAATTTTGGCTAACGGAACCCCTCAACCCCTCGTCTCTACATTGCCCAGCCTCAAATTACCACGGTCGGCCATCCATCCCCTGTCACGTACAGTGGAGAAAGGCCCGTGACAAATGAAGGTTGCACAATATAAAACTATAAAGATTTTCGCCCACTCTCTCCATTAGTGTTCCTGAATTTTCGTATGTGTCAGTGCAATATTTATGGTGACTGTGGTATTAATATACCAAGGACAATTGCTCAAGCTCAAGGCGAGCTTTGCCACAAATTACTTCTTAAAATTTGAACAACGCATCGTAAGATAGCTGGGCAAGCGGGTAATGTACAATCTTATTGTCGAATAATGTAACTGTAAATCGTCCCTCTTGTCAACTATAAGAACAATTTTAAAATTTGAAGTAGGTATAGGTACATATATTTTTTTTTATAGTTTAACTTATGTGTTGCGTAAAAATAGGTTATCTCAATAAGTTGCCGATAATCCATATATTAAAAACAAAACCCCGTTGGGACGTTTCTTGATATGAATACCTAATCTAAATTAGAGTATGTCAAAGCGAGAACAAGGACAATTACGTTATCTTTGTTCTGGAATCTGGGATAACTCGGGTGGGGTAGGCTCAGCAGACAGGAGCCCTAGGACCAGGGTGAGACGCGGGGGAGGGTTGCATGATGATGGCGGGGAGAGCGGGCGGGGAGGGTACACGGCGCGCGGCATCGATCCGATGACTCATCTCGCCCATTCATTCGCCGCTCTCAATGAACCACCCGCCCGCTTCGCAGGCCCCGCGTTCGCCTCGCTCGCAAGGACTTCCATTAATTTTGTCCAGTTCGCGTATACCGATCTTCAGCCTAAATAGGTGTTAGTTACACCTACATAAAATGTAAACATTTCTTACATTTCAGGCTAATTTGCGGCAGCCAGAGCAACCCACGGGCTCTGACCATACGTATGCTCGGTCGTCTAATTGGCACGACAAAGAATAAAATACTGTCAGCGTATTCAAGGTTAGAGCTGACTTCAAATTGATCTACGAAAGGAGCCTTTGGCGAACGAGAGTGAGGGTAGTTAGTGCAAGTTAGGAACAAAGCGATAATGTGGAGTAGGTGTGTGGGGTGGCGGGTAGCGGAGCGCGGGGCGGGGCAGGCGGCGGGGCTGCAGGTGGAGGCCTTGGCCCGCGGCCGCGTCCTTCCCGCGCGTTTATCAACAACCTTGCCGAACCTCCCTCTAATCTCTTTGCTGGCCCGGACTTACATCATTCTGCATGTCTATTATTCATACTTTTCGTAACCGAAATTTTAAGATGATGGGCTTACTTTTATACATATTTTCGTTTGTTTCACGTATTATTAAAATTATTATATCATAGGTAGGTACGGTAAGTAAATAGTTAGGCACGGCAATCGACCGCTTATATATTTATATTACCGCTTATATTATTACCTACCTACCTACGGGTTTTTTTGGAAAATGCGACTATAATGATGATAATTTATCAATGATACCGTTAGTTCTAGACTTGTTGTTTTTAAGAAAGGGATCTAGAATGATTAATGATGGTCCCTGATGGAAAACAACTGAAACGCTAACTTAACCTACCTATGGACAACCCAGTTACCGGCGGGTACACATTTACACAATGGCGTTATTGACGCTGTACAATTCCTGTCAAATATTGTTCCTTATTCCAGAATTATTCATAGACAACTCTTTCTCAGTACTAACACTTTAGAGTTAAGTAACGTTTTTTACATCTCGGTTCTGTAGGCGTAGGTAATTGCAACATAAAAAGCAGCATTTTCAGTTGTGATTTTTGCTAAAGACAAAAAAAAAGGAAATCTTATTGGCAATATCCTTTGTTCAAAAAGAAAATATATCAGAATCAATGACTACTGTTATTGTTAGCTAGTTCTCTGTTAGCGAAAGCTACAGTGAAATATTAATGAATGTCCCCAATTACCCCTCGCCGGGTTCTATTTGCGACAGCAATTTGCGAAGGTCCAGCCAGCCGTACAGCAAATGAACGTGGTCGCACTCAATGAAGAATGACGCCGGTTGATGGGTCAATTGTATCGACTTAGCTCGCCTACATTTATTAAAAAACACTTAATGGAATCGTTCTCAATTGTCACATATGACCCTTCAAACACAGTCCACAAAGATTGACCCAAGCGGGTCTATGAATGGACATGACTAAGCTATACAGTAATATCCGCATTCTGCTAAAATCACGCCAAGGAAAAGCTATCAAACGGCCGTTATAAATAAATGAGGTAATAGTGTATACGGATGGCCATGTTCTGGGAACACTGCGTTCGCAGAACGAATTGACGTCAGTGGATAGGATTCTGTGTGAGAATGGAATCCATCAAATGGGAGTTTTGGCGTATAAAAGGAAGCAAGGCCATTTCATAAGAATTCACTCTCCAGGTGTCTTCAATAGTCGAAATAAATATAGAGTCGAACGCGAGATTACAAAATTAATAGGTAACATTAAAACACAACTTAGATTAGGTTAATGTGTTAGACGGAGCGATATTTGTTTCATTTAGATAATAAATACACAATTGGACATGCATGCATTCATGTTAAAAAATGTTTGGAGTATATTATATTTGATACAACACAATAGCACATGACTGGTTTGTGTTGATTATATCAGTTTCAGCCTTGTGGAAACAAAAAGATAATTTATTTAAAAGTTGACAGAATCCAGACACCATTAAGAGCTCACAAAAAGCGATGAAATACAAATCCATGCGACATATTGAATCGGAACCACCGTAGCGGAACAAGATATAAATAAATCAGAATACAATGCGTACAATATCTGCTAACTACCGGACTACCTGTTGTACCAGCGTTTGGATATTACATCAGCACGCAAAAAACTATCAATGCCAATGTTACGCCTTCGCTTAGTTAATATCTACCTATCATAATATAATTTACTACACGTAGGCGCGCGGACTTTTATGAAGAAAGCGCTGACTTACATTTGGTAGTTATTAATAAGTGAAACATTTATTTTTAGAAATGTACTTCTAGTTTTTTTTATATATCTAGATATTTGCTACATACTTTTGAATGAAAGTCTTGTTTGTATTGACTAATTTTTAACCAAATTCAAAAAGGAGACAATAATTTGTGATAGTAGACTTTTGAGATTAGAAAACTAGATTTTTACTAGTAGTATTTAATTAATGAGTTATTTGAACTAGATGTCAAAAGCAAAAACCAAGTACTCTGTCATTATAAATTATAATATATTTACGATAATAAGTACGAACACGACGATGGGTTTATAGCATCCTTGATGGCCTGCGGCAGCGCAGACTCCAATGCGAACTGCGAGAGCCAGACGCAAGATATGGCTTCCTTATCCCATTTCGCTTTCCTTATTATATTAGCGACCAGATGCTAACGATTTCCTCCGACAGACCACTGGACTCTCAAAGAGTTTACATTCAGCTACATCCTGTTGTTCGGCCGCACGTGCTATTATTTATTTTACGATCGACCATCGCCCGCCATAAGTGGAATTGGCCAGTTCAGTTGACTCATGAATGAGATGAACTCGATGCTGTGCGCGCCGCGCCGCCGCTACGGAGAGCTGCTAGTGTTTTTTAATAAAATTGCACGCGAACACATGGGGCCATTGGATTTAATAAAATTGACAGGACGTGAGTGAAACAGGAACCTATCAATAAAATGGTAGCGCTCTTCCGTCGGACGTGGGTCGAGGCGATGCGTTTCCGGCCACCTTCTTTGATCATCCCGTTTGTGTTAGTTAAACGGTTTTTCTCTATAAGACCTTTGATCATTTTCAGTTTTTAATAGGATTCTGACTATTGTATGGGGATTTGTTCAAACTGATATTTTTTATCAGGCATTGAATTCATGTGCACATTCGATCACTTAAATTCTTGGATCAAGATATTGAAAGTATTGTTCACTATACAAGTACCTAGTCCAGTTAGTTGAAAGGGTACCTATTATTCAAGGTATCTTAACGTAAGTATGCCAAATATCATCTACTTTGAACCATTTGTACCCATTTTAAGTAAGTGCATACCTATATGTGATTACAACACCCTTAACTTGGCAATGTATCTTTAAAGATACATGGTCTTTGACCCACTTTTTGTATTTTTTTTTAACACAGAATTTTTTGCTCTACACTGCGGCGAGGAGGCTAGAACGCACGATTTTTTAAAATTCTGCCAAGTTTAGGGTTAAAAAGAATCATATGATAACATCTCAATTCAAGATTGAGGAATGAGTGTCTTTGGTCTGTACGAGTACAAGACACAGTGCGCGGAAGGCGCGCGAGTGTGCGTGAGATGATCATAATCTATCGTCTCGCATTGAGGAGCACAATAAGTAGTGGACTTCCTCTCCCACGTTTGGCCGACGCCCGACACCCGCGACCTCCGAGCCCCGGCCCGGCGACATGGCTTTAATTTAAACATGTTTCTTTTAGATGCTAATAGGTTAGAGATGGCCATCAATTCTTTGTTAGTTAATATTAGTTCTTGGATAGGATATTTTTGATACTTTGATAATTTTGTACCTGATAGCCAGACTTCAAAGTCCACAAAAAGTTCATAGCATCATATAGCAAATTGCCTTGCCTGCAATGCTTATTTCTTAATATGGTGTGAACTTTTTTGTGGACTCGGTGAGTCTGGCTGAGAGCTACCGAATTCATAACAATATAATTATATTAAGTATTATTATTTTGGACATGGTATAATACCAATTTTATTACTAAGGCTTTGCCGGTCTTGTCATAGGTTACTCTAGGCGAAATGATTGGCATGTAGAGGCCCATTGGAGTTTTTTTTAATAATTATGTAATAACTCTACCTGATGGACCCATTCAACTCATGAACCAGTCCCAGCAGTTGTATGGACTATTGTCAATAAAATTGCTATTGAAAAGAGTATACCAACTAACAGTTTATTTACCATAATTATCATGAAATGGTTTCATCAGCATTGAATTTGAGCTTTAACATCTAGATTTAATAAATTTTAAAGTACTAGTGTTTTGACACTGAATATCTCAAGCAATTTGCAAGAAGCATAACTAGTTGTATGAACATACAATGTTAATAAAGTTTTGGTGCAAATGTACTCTTCTATTTAATTGTGGAATTAATAGTAAGGATTTGTCTCACAATATCTAAATAACATACATCTGTCAGATAAAAGGTCAGCTATGGCCGTTTCTTTTACATGCCTGGGGAAAAGGATGGTGATAAATGTATCTAATGGATATAATTATTCAGGGCAAAGTTAGGTAAATTATTTTTCATCACACCTGTTTCGGTAAGTGTGCCAATGTGCTGTGGCGATGCGAGCCGTACATGCGTCATTACACCCTAGGGCTGTAAAGGATTTTCATGCAACATTATGTCGCACTAGCGCGCGCTGAGATTTCATCCCTGATTTAGACCATTTTAGAGTAGTTTTGTGAAAATATATTGTTTTATTTCCTTTTTTTGCCTCACAGGTGTGATGAAATTATTGTGTGTGCCACGGGCGGTACAAAAATTATGAAATACACAAATTCTTATTTAAAGACCTTAATACACAATGTACTAAAATGCCCATGTAATTGACATACATTATTAAATAGAAATAAATAAATAATGATATTTTTATTTTTATAATAGATCACAGAATCTTACACAAGTCAACAGTGGCATGAAACAGAGATGGCATTGTTGATGATGTTCTGCCACTAATGGTCTTAACTCTTAAGTAATTAAATTCAGCCTCCATGATTGTTGGAATAATCTTGTTTAAGTTTGCAACCTTTAAAATAGACCTTCTTTCTTTTCTCAACATTTACAGTCCACTCTTTTTCTTCTCTCGAACAATCTTTATATTAATTTTCATTGAATATAATCAATTCCCTCTTGACTGTACAGTTGTATAGTGTACCTACAATATGAAGTTGTGATGAATGACTGTCTTAATACCTACTCTCAATAAGGTAATGAAATATTTTAACCATGACATTTGTATCTCTTAAGAAGGTAAATTTAATTTAAACTATTATTATTAGCACAACTGAAAGGAAAACCACATACCTATGTTAATTTGACATACACAAGGTTATTCATTGGTATGAAAAGTATGAATAAATAGTATGATCGGTATATTTACTTCACAATTATGACTGTACTTTCCTACTTCACAATTTATATGAAATCTATCAGAGACAAATCAAAAATTATCAGATAGAACCAAAAACTTACAACTTGAATTACCAAATTAGCAATTGTATTTTTAATACTATATTGACTATGTGACCTCTCATGTGTTGTGATTTTTTTTTTCTTAGCTTCTACATGCACTGATCAGTGCATAAACATACCAAGGGTTAAGAGAAGTACCTATAATGAGTGACAAGACTTGAATTGATTATCATCAGAAACAATTAAACTTTTGTTTAACTTTCAGACTCCACTGGCTGCTTTCACATAAAAGGTAAAAGACTTTCAACTAAAGATTCCTGCTATTAGGCAATTTGAGAGCCAAAGCAGACTAAGTTTGTATCAAAACTAAACTTGAATTATTTATTAGTATGATTGTATAAACGTTACCTTCCAAGCAGACAACCTGTACGCCATCCTGCTTGAGGCGACGCAGCAGGATTCCGTGCACGGTGTCCGGGTCCCGCGGCGCGCCATCGCCGTACAGCACGAACGTGCCTCGCGCGCGGCACGCCACGATCCGCGCCTTCAGCTCCTTGCACTGCACCGTCGACGCCAGCTCGATCTTGCCCGCTGCCAGCCGTCGTAGCATGATACTCGGAATAGAAAAGTTCACCGCTGACCGGATGTGCGACACTGCGTACTCGTTCGAGCCCCTGCAGTCGATCAGAACTATGTCTCGCTCGTCCGATCTCAGCTTCGCGAGCAGCCATTCCTTCGACACTGTCTCACAGTCGCATTCCGAGTCCGTAGGCATGTTGCAGCCGAAATCCTGTCGTCTGTTTACACGGGCCCGTTGTGCTTGGTACGCTTGTTGCACTATTGCATGGAAACCATGCAAATTAAAGATATACACACAGTCATAATTGACAACACTGAATTCTCGATTACTCTATTGACTCGACACAAGTATTCAACTATGCGAGAATCCATTCAAATTTAAAAACACACTTGAAAAACGTAGGTCCGCTTCGCTAACAAACGCGACGAGCGATCCTTGCGATGCGCATCAGCGAAAAGTTCGAATGAAAGCGAAATGACAAAAAAACGAGATGGGCACCAAATGAATGAGTGATTGATTCTCTTCGTTCTCTAGAGGCGTATCCAAACGAATGAATGAAAACTTCAAATGTTGCTAGTTAAAATAAAAAAACACGATGGGATTTTTGACGGCAAATACGAAATCAGGCGTTTTTACAAGTATCCGAGATACTTTCAAGGAATAATATCCGTTGACTTGATATTGAATGAAAGGAATGGAATTAATGAATGTGAGCGACAAGCGACTTTTGACGTTTGCGTCGTTTGGTAATTTGCTTTCGTCTAGCTCCAAGTTCCAAATTGTTCTTTACTATTTTTGAAGGTATTCCATTAGTTATTCAGTGCAGTGAATTCTGTATTTTAAATGCTTTTTTTCTACTGTAGTCAAAGCCTGTAATCATGGATGATATATACAACGATTTAGAGAACTATGATGACGTTGATGCTTTGAACACGGTAAGACAATCACTACATTTTAGCGCCAAATTATTTTCTACTGAATATGTTATTTCCATTATATTGTTAGCTGATTTAAACCAACTGAATAGACGCTTTGACCCGTATACAATCTTCTGAAATTATTAGTTCAGTGCCAGTTTTAATATTTTACAAATTCTACTCTATTTTATGACACCCAGAAATGCTGAATGAACAGTGCTTGGAGTCACGGAGATATGTCAGATGATCAGATTGCGACATTAC
>JALPQI010029982.1:0-11119 GCA_025490895.1 Thaumatotibia leucotreta
CAACAGGACCAAGTTAGCGGGGATATTTATAGGAAATATGGCATCCAAAATCGGTTTTTTGATGTCTATCAAAGACATAGTATCTCTCACCGGTTATTTTGGCAAGGGCACATCATAAGGGTCAGACATTAGAGCTATTTAATTAAATAATCATAGAATTTGTTTAAAAAGACGACATCCATCAAATTGTCTTCATCTTCATCCTGTATAGCGATAATGGCCTATTGTGAAGATACACTTAAGAAACGATAGACGAAAAACAAAATCATTGAAAAAATTCAAACGTGTATAGTTCGCAACTAGTTGTAAAATGTCAAAAAGTAGTTTGCAGAACATAAGTTTCGTGGCCAAACAGTAGTCTAAAAATGTAGTTGCCGATAATAAATATATTAAATTGAGACGTTACTTATTATTTGTCTATTTTTAGTTAAATAATATTTCACAAATAAAAATAAAATATGATAAAAGAACAACATGAGATTTTTTTTTGAGATTATTTGTACAACATGAGAGCAAAGTACGTATTTGATGCGAATGTCAGTTTTGAGTCTTGAGCAAGCGAAAGATTCTTTTATAGAATCACGAGCGTAGCGAGTGATTCTGTAATAGAATCTTGAGCGTAGCGAGAGACTCGAAAGACACGAGATTCAAATAACTTTGCTCTCAAGTTGTACATACAACTTTTCACCTCAGCAAGGAGAAAAGGAAATAAAATAACTTCAGCAGGGAGAAAAGGAAATAATAATAATATTAAATCATTTATTTAATCAAAATTAGTTTTAGTACATGTCATTATTGGTACATACCAGTGTTGAGGTACCATTCTTATCTCTTAGGTTAACATTTTGTTGAAAAATATATTGTCATGTAATTTTATCCTTAAGAGGGCGCAGACCGTCTTGTCAACTTGAGGTAACTTAAGGTAAATATTAGGACGGTAGATACTTAACTTTATTAAGGGTCGATTTCACCAAACTTTTATTCTAAGAATAACGCTTACTCTCAGATACTAGTGTCAAATTACTACGAAGTTTTGACATTACTATCCGAGAGTAAGTGTTATTCTTCGAATAAAAGTTTGGTGAAATCGAGCCTAAACAGTACATAGTTATAAACTTTGAAACTTGAAATAGTGTAGTAAATAGTAATTGAAGTCAATCTTTATTAATAATAACAGTAAAATGATTGCAGTTATTTAAGTGGGGTGTTACATTTTTGCCGGGAAGTTTAATTGTCGAGATCTGTGTGTGTGTTTCTTCTTTGTTGTGAGTTACTGATAATTGTGAGAGCTGTGTGTCACATGTAAAAGTTGGAGATTCAGAGCGAATAAGTTCTGAATATCCATTTTTTTCATTTGAATCAGTCTCATTGGAGCGAAACAGCTCTGAATCCCCAACTTTTACATTTAAACCTGCCTGTATGATATTGGACATAATTTTTTCTGAAATTTTGGTCTTATTCTCTATAGAGTCTTCAATGTAACCTTCGGCTACCGTACTGGATCTCCAGCCACCATGCTGTTTGAGTGTTGTGAGGTCGGCGCCAGCATCTGCCAAAAGTGTGGCCGATGTCCTCCGAAAGCAATGTCCCGTATAAAGTTCGGGACTGTCTAGGTTCAGAAAAGTTGCAATTTTTTTAGGTGCCCCACCCAATTTGTTGACGCCCACGGGCTGTCTTGTGCACTTGCCATTGCGATATTGCAGAAAAAATCCGTCAGTTTTATCATTTTCTGGGCGTAAACTTCTATATTTTTCAACAATTTGAACATATTCTTCTCGAATCACAAAAGATCTATCTATATTTGTCTTCGTGTTTGGCAATTTGATTAATAACAACTTTTCGGAATGCTTTTCAATGTCATTGATTGTAAGATTTAACAGTTCATTTGTGCGGCATGCTCCATTAATACCAATGATGAGTATGACCTGTAATAGAATAAGTTATTTTAATTTGTGACATAGACATTGTTAACTGATTTATTGTAAAGCATACAAGAATTCAAATATATAAACCAGTTGTCATAATTAAGACTAACAAACAACACATTAGACTAAAGCGTAAAGGTAGAACCATAAAATTTGAACAAGAAGTTAAAATGTAATTCAATCAAGTCTTGTTAACACAAAAAATACTTACTTTTGTTGCAAGAAAATGACTGTCCGGTGCTTCATTAATAAATTTCTTGACGTTAGTGGCCGTAAAGATTCTTGATTTCTTACATCTGTGGCCTACGGACAATCTTTTTAAATAAGCGATGACCTTCGCATAAGATTCGATATGGATGTCGTTTTTGGTTTTTATAGTTGCCTTTAGCATGCAAAAAATGCTCCACATCGTAGACGGTTCTTTATTTTTGGATAGCTCTATAAAATACGACAAAATCACAGTTTCAGAGAACGTATTTGCGCCCTTTTCTTTCCGCCATTGATTAAAATTGTCGTATGCTTTGATATATTTATCTCGCGATTTCACCGGGAGGAAACTCAATTCTGCATTCTTAACTGCTTGTTTCAATTCCTCAGGTGTTAAAACTGTTAAAGCCGCTTCGTCGCTACTCGTATCACTCATTTTATTGATGTTTTTTCACAATAAACAGTACCGAGTCTAAGTAATTTACATTAGAGAAGCCATAACAAATATAACAATTGAAGTGAAGAAAACTTTTCAAAGATAGAACGATATACTTTTTTTTTATGAGTTCGGATACTAGCAAACAATGAAAAGAAAGTAAATAGTCAAATTAAATATGTTATTAAACATTTATACGTGCCATCCCGTTATTTTTTGTTTTTGTTTTACCATTATGTTTGTAACAGAAAGTACATAATTATAACTACTAAAAAAATGAAAGCTCATAAAATTTTATAAAACAGTTATAATTATTTAGAAATGAACTCGTGTCGAATTTCTGAACGCGATTCTGACTCGCCTAGTACCACGATATCCGTCCGTTTTAAAACGGCTGTCTTTCTCTCTGTCACACTTATATATAAGAGCGATAGAAAGGTGGAATGACGGACGCCAATGTTATGTATGCTTGGTGGTAGGGGCCATATGCCGTTCGGATACAAGGAATCGGGTCCGATAAAACGCGTCGTCTAATACAACTGGCTGAATACGCTAGGATGCCATGAACGAAAAAAAAATGAATATTATGACAATTTATAACGTAACATTTTTCATCTCTGTCTTTTTACTAACAAGTGAAAGAAACAAAAGATAAAGTTGAAGTCTAAACGTCATGGAAAACAACATTCACTCAGTGAGCAAAATCGCACTTTGCTCACTGATTTCGCGAATCAAAAGAAGTCTTTTCGAGCTGCTGAGGTGAAAAAATATATTTATGTGAGGTTTTTCGTGTCCGCTTAGTAAAATGAACAGTCCTTACTTGCCAAGTACATTTTTGGCGATGTAGGTCGCTTTTGTCCGGCTGAGTGAAATATTTTTATCTACTTCGGATTCTGGGCATATAACTCCTAGTAATTTAGGCAGATGTTCCACACAAGTATAAGGTAAATTATGCTCAATGTTGTACGATACTAAGTGTATCTCCGCCTCTTTAACTTTTGTAGTTAATGGTGTAGTTTGTAAAGTACTCGCGGTAAAAACTTCTTCTAATGTTCTTTGTGACGAAAAGGACCTCGAATTTGTCATAAAGACTGTCCACGTAAGAAAGTGGTCGACGTTATAATGAAAAATAAGATGAAAAAAATAACAAAAACGAATTGATTATATATTTATATAATAGTATAATTCGTGTTCTTCAAAATATAATACAAGACTTGTGCAACACATTAAGACTAATATGCCCTGACTTTTCTTCTTACTCCTTCCATCAATCGTTGTACATCGGTTTTGGTGAACGTTTTACTTGTTGTATCTCAATATTTTTGAATTGTTGAACATCAGTAGCAATTTTTTTACTTTTTTTTAGCTTTCTTTTCATTATTGCCCAGAATTTCTCTACAGGCCGGAGATCTGGGCAGTTCGGAGGATTTGCAGATTTCGGTACTACAGAGATATTATTTTCCTCATACCATGTCAAAACCAATTTCGCGTAATGGGAAAATATGACTGACTGGGCGTGGCTTCTTATGAACGGCAATAAACGTTTTTTTAAACACTCCTTAATGTAAACGACTTGGTTAACCGTGCCAGTTGTAACGAAAGATTTGCTTTTTTTACCACATGTACATATGGCTTGCCAACTAAAAATTTTTTTGCAAACTAGTCTAGTTTTTTTGTTGTAAATTTATCATCAATACCTCCTCGTTTAATTGCAACGTAAAACTGTAACCCTGGCAACTGCTTGAAATCTGCCTTGACGTAGGTCTCATGGTCCATCAAAATGCAATCAAATTTCGTTAAATAATTTGTATACAATTTTCGGGCTCGAGTTTTACATACTTTTTGTTTAGTAGCGTCGCGATTTGGAACGCTAGACGCCTTGTATGAGTGTAAACCTGCTTTTTGTTTAATCTTCTGGACGTACGACTTCGATACCTTACATTTCCTGGCGACGTCTCGAATGGACAGTGTTGGGTTCTTCTTAAAGTGCTCAATGACTTTCCTTACCTTACTTTTATCCATGGAACCGTGTTTTCTACCCGAACCTTTCTTCCTTTCGACCGTCAACGTCGAGCGATAATTAGCCAATACCTTTTGAACTGTAGATTTAGGAACGGATAATAATTTAGCTAGCTTAGCTTGCGACATATCAGGATTTTCATTGTAAGTGTACAAAATTCTTTTACGCTTGTCCAGTTGGCTAGAGGCCATTTTATAATAGTTATTATTTTTAAAATCTAAAGTAGTCCCAAAATAAACCTTATATATCCCGCCTTCTAACTGTCACAGTGACAGATTTCATTTTTCTTTTGTTTATTTTTTTTAAGAATTTTATGTCGACCACTTTTTTACGTGGACAGTCTTTATGCTTATCTGAGTTCCTATGTCGGTCTAACTCAGACTTCCCAGATGCGACAGATATATCGCATTTGCACCATTTACAATACGCAATCTATCTGCAGCCATTCATCTCTAAAGTTTTGGATATATTTCTTTTTTTTGCAGCACTCGCCATTTTGATTATAGGTATCTAAAGTCTAAACGACCCAAACAAAAGTATCACACCATGCAAACATATAACCAACCGACTCACACCTCACACAACACAACACCAGTACCAGCACTTACTATAAGTTTATTACAAACCTTTCAACAAAATGTTAGCATAAGCAATTAATATCACAGAGTTGTTTTATTTATTCGTCAACGAAATCACGCCCGCGAAACAAACTCACCAACATGCGTTTCATTGAAATCACATTGGAAAATTCCTTCCATTGAATGGAATGATTGGAATTAATGGAATGAATGACAGACCACAGATCTCACTCAGGACGAAGTATACAACCTACACCTACAACATGCAGAAGAAGTATTCCACAGATACGAAAGGTGTTGAACATGACTTACCTAACTTGACAAGAAAACGTTTCGTTCGACGTGATGTGATTAATGTAATAGTGACCAACATAAAACAACCACAAATTCCTAAAAAACAGGAGATTTTCTGTATTTACGAAAAAAACCAGTAGATCAGGAGGATAGTCCAAGAAACAGGCAATCTCCTGATAAATCAGGAGAGTTTGCAGCACCGTTTTCATCAAGCAACCGTTGGTTGTGTATGTCGACCAGAAGGTTGTAGTGTTTAAGGAAATCTGCTCCGATTATTGCTTTAGTAACGTCAACAACGATGAAACGCCAGGGAAATTCCCGTCGTAGGCCCAGGTCTAGATTTAAATGCGCGTAGCCAAATGTGCTTATGATAGAGCCGTTGGCAGCACATAGTTGATAATTCGTTTTAGGGCGGCGCTGTTTAAGTGATGTGCAAGGGAAAACGCAGACTTCGCTGCCTATGTCGACGAGGAACTGCATCTTGGACTTGCGGTCTGTCACAAACAGGCGACCTGAAGAGCTTGAGCAATCATCAGTCGCCATTACTGACTGCCCGGCGAGTTTTCCGACGTGAAGTCACATGGCTTGTCGCACTTGGTCGCATTTCTACCAAACTTGGCGTGAAACCAACATACTCACTGACTTGCTTCGTTGACGGCGTACTCCTCCGGACCGGTATGGCGAGCGAGATCTGCCGAAGTTGGCTGTCAGGTCTTTCATTCGTTTCCTCAATTTCGTTTCTGAGTTCGCACAGGGAAGATGCTGGTGTATTTGACGACGTGGATGCAACCTGAGGTGTCGTAGGTGCGATATGTTGGACTTTATCTGCTAAGTCCGCTAAGAGGTCGAGTGAAGCATCAGGTTGTACAGCGAAAACAGTTTGGATGATGGAGGCGGGATCTCCAAATCGACAGTAATAAGTCTTCTGACAGTGTTGGTCCGCCTAGACCTGTTAAGTGTCTTAAGAACTGGGATGGCTTACGGTCGCCCAATTCTTCGTGTAGTAATAATTGTTTGATTCTTTTATCTTTAGATGCTGTCAATTTCTTTATAAGTTCTTCCTTGAATTTTTTGTACTTATTGTCAGTCGGTGGCGAAACAATTACTGCCCTCGTAGTGAAGAATGCAGTAATTGCAAAAACGTCATTTCGAGATAAACTTGATTTAAGGTTTTCTTTAAAACTAAGCGTCTAGCGAGACGAAATAATTATATTTTGTGTTTTCTAAAACTGTTATATAATATGTTCAATGATATTATAATATTAAAAGTTAGAATATATGTACACATTCGATTTTAAAATCGATTACTTCAATTTATCTTTGCATTTTTTTTGCTACACGCGATACATGCTAGATAAGTATGCAATAAAAGCGTCGAATACTGCATTTATATCTAGACTACATAAATTACTGCATTTCATACTTGAATGGCAGTTCAATTTAAAATAAGTTTTCAAAGAAGGAATGCAGTTTAAATTTATGACAGTTACTATATGGCACAGACTATTTTAAAAAATCATTAAAATGTGCCCAAAACTAGGTACCAGGTATTGATTATCATGTTTACAAGATCAGAATATAGAAGAGAAAACAAAACTGCGTTTTAGTAATTTTTTGTATTGTATTTTTAAACAGCAGTATTGACCTGTGCGACACGCCGACCCTTTCGTTATACTAGGGTAAAACGCAGCAATAGCACGTACTGCGGTTCAGCCTAGTATAGCGTTGTAGATATTTTTCACTATGTTATTTGTAAAATGCAGTAATCGACCAAATACTGCATTTCTTTATAGTACGAGTTTAATACTGCATTTTAACCTAGTATTTTACAAATATTTTGATTAAGTACTGCATTATTACTTACTAAAAGTCTATGTTCTGTACATTTAAAAATTATGGAAAAAATATACATATATAGATATTGATTCACATGTTTCATTTTTCGAAAAAAGTCAAAATCTTAATTTTGTCGATTACCGCGTTCTTCACTACGAGGGCAGATTAGATCTCTGACCTCTTTGCAGTATTGCTGGTCTAAGTGGCTGATGATTATGTAGGTGAACTTAGTTTCATCAGCCGTGATTTTTGATAGCATGAATTGACCCTCGATTTGAGCGAACCATATCTCGCGTTCCTCGGGCCAGAACGGTGGTACCTTGACATTTACACGGTATATTTCTGGAGCGGGTGAAGATGGGACAGATTCTCCAAACTAAGTACGTGGTTCGCTCTCGTTGGCATCAAGTGGTGATTTACTTCCGTCATTTTGAAATGTTGCAATAACTTAAATTACATATAGGTGTTCAGCGGGGTTACCAGTGTGGAAGCCGTGTGACCGGGATGATAAAAGTCTTACATTGACAGAAGTCCCCGGTGCGCGCAACCGCGCTCGCCACATACCTACCGTTCTACCTTCAACGGTTTGGGCTGTTCGTTATTACTATTACATATCATAGCATTTTATATACGGGGTGGCCCATTCAAATCGGTCAGTATCGGAAAGTCTGAAACTACATATAAGACACACGAAGATTTGTTCTTAGGAAACATGTCACCGACTTTGATACAAAGAAAAACTGCATTCATAAATTTGAAAAAAAAAACTGTACTGGAATCGAACCCGGTTGTTTTGAAAAAATAAACTTACACTACCTATTTCTATTCAGATTTCAGATATCGTTTGTGTAGGTTTTTTTAAGTTTAATTTAAGTTCGTAAAAACAATGGAATTCATTGTTTTTACGTACTTAAATTTATTTTACTAGGTGTTTATTGAGTAAATCAGAATTAGAAATAGTACATTACTACCGAGGCCGGGAAGTGACTGGTTGCCGGCCGAATATAATATGTGGCCGGATAGTATTCGGACGGCAACCCGTCACTTCATGGCCGAGGTATGTATAATGCTTTTCTCAAACATGCAATGAAATGAAACAAAAAAATGTATCTTCTTTCTAAGAAATTATAAATCAACTACATAACGTATTTGAAACACAACAAAAGTCAAATACGACACCTCATTTTTTTTTTTAAGATTGACCTGTTTGAAAGTTGCAAATTTTTTATTTAAAAAAGCGGTATTAGACAACGCGGTCGGTTGGGTCCAATTAATCGCATGCAATGATCGGGGCCAACGGATCGCGCCGTATAATACTGCTTTTTAAATATTATTTTGAGTAGTTATTATACATTTATTTTAAATTATATAATTTAAATACCTAATTATAACTGCAAAAAATTGCCAATCATTTTTTTTAATACTAATATTACTTACAGATAATTATGGCATTTTTGCATGTTTGAGAAAATAACTATTTCTCAAACATGCAATGAAATGTTGTAGTTAAGTGCCAAAAAAGTGGCCGGGAAGTAGCTCGTTGCTGGCCTAGGCCGGCAAGTACCTCTTTTTTAATTTTCATTTGACATAGGGTTGTGACCTGGCATCTTGGCTTTTAGCCAATAATTATTTGTAAGTAATATTAGTATAAAAAAAAATGATTGGCTAATTGTTGCAGTTATAATTTATTAACTAAGGTATTTAAATTATATATATAATTTAAAATATGTACAATAACTACTCAAAATAATGTTTAAAAAGTAGTATTATACAGTGCGATCCGTCGGCCCCGATCACCTCATGCGATTAATTGGACCCAACAGACCGCATCGTCTAATACCGCTTTTTAAAAGTAAAAATTTGCTCCTTTCAATCATGTCAAACTTAAAAAAAAATTAGGCGTCGGTGTCGTATTTGATTTTTAAGGCAGTATAGCTTAGTGCTTTCGCCTGTCCACAAGGACTTAAAAATATAAAAAAAAGTATTTGACTTTTGTTGTGTTTCAAAGACTTATTTAAGTAGTTGACTTATAATTTCTTAGAATGAAGATATTATTTTTTTGTTTCATTTCATTGCATGTTTGAGAAAAGCATTATACATACCTCGGCCGCGGCCTCGGTAGTAATGTACTATTATTATACAAGGGGGCAAAGTTGTTGTTTAACTGTCGTGCCAATATTGAGACCTGAGCTAGCGAAAGATTCCAAAATTGAGCCACGAGCGTAGCGAGTGGTTCAAAAACTGGAATCTTGAGCATTGCGAGGGTTTCAAGGCACGAGAGTTGAACAAACTTTGCCGCCAAGTGTAATACAACTTTTTTCCCCTCACTATCGCGAGGAAATATGATTACAAATCTCATCCAAATGTAAATTAACTTAAAGAAACCATTTAAAACTCAATGTCGAAACGTATCGTAGAATAGAGTTACTTCTGGAACTTAAATATAGCCAATGGCTTACAAAGTCACCCATGAGAACGACCAATTTAACATGTGAGCTCCGATTGCGCATGTTTACTACGGTCATACAGATCCACTTATACTAGGCAGTAAGGGCTATAGGAATTAGAGCAATGTCAAATTACTTTATTCACAAGTGTGTAAAAAGCGTTTTTACCCGCTCGTATTAAACGATAAACGATCGCTTTACGAGCTAGTGAGGGGAAAAGTAATTTCAGGACTTTTCAAAATTTACCTCCTAAGGGGTCGAAATGGGGCTCCAAAGATTGTATGGCGAAACAAGATTAGTTGGACTATTTTATCCGAAATTGACAGGAGTATTCTTCAAAGTAAAGGAATAAATACGTGTTTTAGGGTTCTTCCAGCAAAATACGCTATCTATGATATTTAAGGTACTTTCCCTCCATGTGGCATCGCTGTGGGACAACCTGTAAGTATATATACTACGTGCCCACGAGGAAAGGGAAAAAAATCAACAACAATTTCTTACCAAATTTGAAGTTTATTCAAGTAAACAACAAAAATATATTTTTTAAACTTAAAGCTACTTCAAGCTAAATTAAACTTAGTAAACCTAAAACCACTTCTAGCTTAGTCTACTTGCTTCGTTCCGCAACCTTAAAAAATAATCATTTTTTTTAAGAAAAGCTGTCGGGGACTTTTTACACAATCAACTTCATGGATAAGTTTTTCTAGAACTTGATCTACATGAATATGGCGATTCCGTCTATTTTTTTTTGGCACGCCAAAATATGATTTATTTCTGCAATTGTGAAAAAAAATGAATAACCGGCAAAGTGCGAGTCCGACTCGCGCGCGAAGGGTTCCGTACCATTATCAATTTATCATTTCAAAAATACAGTTAAATCAACCTACCTCAAAAACTATAAGAGATAATTTAATCAAACCAAAAATCGTTGATAGTTTGTTAATGGGACAATCACTTTTTTATGTCACTCGTTGCCATGGTTACGTTCTCCTGGGTCACCCTTAAATTCACAGTTTAATGGCATTAAAATTGACAAAACTTTGAATTTTTTGACAGTTTTGGGGCCCTTCCAAGGTGGGTCACCCACGAATCATGATAGTAGACAATGTAGGACACTTTCCCCTAGCAAACTATCACACTGTTGTCCCCTGGGTGATGTGACAGAATAACAACATAAAAAAGTGATTGACCCTAATATGAATAACATATATATTTTTTTTATTTTATACCGCGTAGTTTAAAAAATATAGGGGGGGGGGGACGCATTTTTTAGACAGTGCTGATATCTCGAAAACGGTTAGTTTAAATAAAAAATGTGATGTATAAACCTTAAAATCATTTTCAAAGACCTTTCTATTGATACCCCACACACTTAT
>JALPQI010029983.1:0-12046 GCA_025490895.1 Thaumatotibia leucotreta
GATCGAGTATGTGAACATAACACAAACGCTCTAAAATGTACAACTCTCACAATGCGTGATATACAGTCAATACATCAGAAATTTTACAAACGGCCTACAAAGCTTGATCAAGATGTTATGCTGTTCAAATTATGTTCAATAAAAAAAACGCAAGGAAGATCGAAATTTAAAGGCAAGAAAAAATTTAAAACTTATTATTCTGTATTTGTTAACAAAATAAAAGTACCAATTTGTCAAAAATGGGGGTAAAGCTGTCATATTTTCGACACATATTCAATACTGAATACAATATAGGATTTGGCACACCGCAAACAGACGTATGCTCAAAATGTTTGGAATTAAAAGAAAAGATAAAAAGAGAACAAGATGAGTCTAAAAAAGCAACATTGATATCAGAGAAGAGAGTTCACACATTACGAGCTAAATCATTTTTTGAAAATTTGCGACAAAGCACACCTGGTCTAAAAATTCTATCGTTCGACTTTCAGAAAAACCTGCCATTGCCTAAGGTACCTGATCAGTCCACCTATTACAGTCGTCAGCTATACTTTTATAATTTTGCCATTGTGGAAGGATCTTCTGATTTAACTTTAAACAAAGATCGTGTTTTTGCGTACTACTGTACAGAAAATGAATTCGCTAAAAATGCGAATTTGGTAGCATCTTGCGTGTATGACCATCTTTGTAAAACATACAAAGCAGGTATCACTAGAATACGTTTAGTTGCAGACGGATGCGGCGGGCAAAATAAAAATAGCATTCTCATTGGCATGTGCTGCAAATGGCTGCTGGAAAATGTTGACATCAAGCTTATAGAAAATATATTTCCCGTCACTGGGCATTCCTTTATGCCTGCCGACCGTCTTTTTGGTATAATTGAAAAAAAGTTGCGTAGGATGGAAGTCATACTGGACCCAAAAGAAATTTCTGACATTTTATGTGAAAACGCAACATTGAGAAAAATTGGCACTGATTGCCCAGTATATGACTGGAAAACAGCTGTCAAAGATGTATTGAAACCTACTACAAGTTGGAATATACAGTTCAATCAGTGTAAACGATTTATTTTACGTCGTTCGAAGCAACGGAAGAACGTTTTAGTGAGGGGTGAACTTTTTTACAAGAGTGACATTGCAAAGCCACAAAATGTTTGTAAGCAAAGAAAAAATATTAAAATGATCAGTCAAGTCAATATACCGAATACAGTTGCAGTTAAAAAGGCCAAATTGAATGACGTAAATAAATTATTAAGCAAACATTTTGGAACAGAATGGGAAAATTTACCGGATTTGACTTTTTACAGAGAAACTTTAGCAAGGCAGAAGGATTTACAGGAAACACCTGTTACAGACGAGATTTACTGTAATGAGAATGTCGAAGAATCAGCATGTTTGCGTGTGTAATTTTTTCTATGTAGGTAAATTCTTTCATAATTAATAAGAATAAGCAGATTAATGTATGAAGTTTTATTTTTGACAGCCCTGTGTGTGTTTACATTTTGACTAGAATCAAAAACAGCAATCTGATTAATGTTTAGTATCATAATCAGCAATGTTTGCAAGTCAATATCAAAAACAGCGATCTGATATTTTAAATAGTTAAATATTAATTTAATTGGCATATAATCTTCTTAAATCTTTAAGTAACGAATTGAAAATTCTAAAATGTATGTAATTTTATAAAAATAATTAAAAAAATTGTTGATTATATACAGTGAATACATTTTTTTCTAATTACCGTTAATTAGTGAAAAGACAGATTGCTGATTTTTATTCTATACGACTCATTTAGCCATTAATGATGTAGCTAAGGAATTGTTTCATGAAGAATTTCCTGTGTGAAATTGTTGATAAACATTATGATCCTGTTATTTTTAATGATAACCAAAATGCTCAGAAATTGTTATTGGCGAAATTAAGGATTTGATTCATAAGCATTGTATTAATGTAAAATATCTGCTTACAAATAATATGACAGCCGACATATTTACAAAGCTATTATGTACCAATAAGTATTACACAGTTTTGTAAGATTTCTATTTAACCGATAAGCATGATTATTTTAACTTTGATAGTTATTGTTATTGTCATGTTCTGAATGAATGCTTAGTCTGGCCTGTTATTAATATTATAAACTATTTCATATTTTGACATGAGAATTGTTTCCATTTATTGTAGAATATTATGAGCATGCAACTTCATATATATATATGTTTTGATACATAGTCCTTTGAAATGTATGAATGTTGCTATAGTTGTTAATAAGGAGAAGTGTTGGAAATGTATTCTCAACCTTGGCAACACTAAACTTTTGATCGTTCTCTTCCCGTCGATACTTGCAATGGCCGCTGCTGTACATTTAATTTAATAGACTAAAATAATATAATAAGTAATGTAATTGTTGTAATGTGATCACCATTTGGACGAGGATGTGAAGCAGGTATATTTGAATATATAGATTGCGACATTCTATAATATGTGAGTTGTTTTACTGAAGCTTTCCTTAGGCCAATCCACGCCACCTCATTCCACTGCATATCATATATGGATCTTTTCTACAGTACCAAGACATCTAACGATCGTTAACGACAATTTAACGATGGTTAAATACATTGATTATGTATTGCAACTTTGAAGTGCTATATCTCAGAGTTGGTTAACTTTAAAGCATTATGATAAGGTCTAGGTAATTGCGTATAGTCCAAAGATTCATCGCTTAAATTTAAAGATCCTATTATTGGCCACACCCTGTATATATAACTATACCTCTCTCTTTCACGCACAGCGCACGGCATCGCCGCACACGTATCGCAGGCACATGCGCGGGAAGGCGGGATTTAAAAAATATTCGTTTTAAGATTATAGCCGTTAATGTCGATTGCTAGTAAAGCACTTAATATATTTCAAATATCTTATTTTTATTTTGCGTGTTAATAAACATATTATCTAAGAAATAGATCATCGTGGCTGTACGTTTTCATTGAAACGTCTTATAAGCAAAATAAAATAATAACAGTGAAAAAAAATAGATGCAACTGTGTCACCGCGGAGAAAAGTGACGTTTATATCTTTATTTTGGTCCAATGACCAAATTTTCGAATTGCGCAAGATTTTGTAAGTTATATTTTTTATCAAATAGGGAAAAAAAATTAAGGTATAGTTTTTTTTGTATAAGCTTTACGAAAAAACTTGGGATTTTTTTTTCCTTAATTATAAATCATCTGAAACAATAGAATGAATGCATAATCTCGAGGGTAGAAATTATTGAACGTGCTGTTCCAATTATTGACCTTCAAGTCCTCGACTGGATGAGAAGCTCTCGCGCGGCACAGGGGATTATTGCATGGTGTGAATCTGTATACCCTAAATATTTATTAGAAAAAGCTTCCGAAACTGTAGGATTTAATGTGTCCAAAAACTTTTCTTCCCCCGACTATAGCTGTTTTGTGAAACCGGTGTTTGGGTATCCAGTGCTATAGTCATAGTCATAGTCATTTATTCATTAAACAATATACATTGCATTTGAATATTACATTAAATGTGTTTCCGGACCGATACGACCTTCAAACCTTCAAGAAAAGAGCATACTCCCACCTTAAAGGCCGGCAACGCATTTGCGACGCCTCTGGTGTTGCGGGTGTCCATGGGCGACGTTAATCGCTTTCCATCAGGCGATTCGTCTGTTCGTTTGCCACCTATATGCATAAAAAAAAAAATTACAATTTTATATTTAAAATACTAAAACCTAATAAAATTATCAAATATACATTCAATGAATATGTCTACAAAGTTAACAATATAAGGACTCGTATTAAAAATAAACTTAATCTATATATATAATAACCAGTATTTAATAAGTCAGAGAAAGTTATCGAATAAGGTCACATTGAGAAATAAATAAATAAATATATATTTTTATATATACAGGGTTATTTTTTCACCGGTACAATAAATTTTCCCACATATTTGGTATCGATAATAGATTACATTTATCAAATAATTTTTTTTTTTTTTTTTTCATTTATTATTAATTTATCCTTCATGCAAATGCAAAATAATGGGCCTACTAATGATAAGACGTCAACGGGGTGCGGGACGCAGAGGGCGGCGGAAAGGGGTGAGCGACCTGCGCACGAGTTGGCAACATAGCAGTTACCTCAAGACCAAGACCTCACGGACGGTCAGTGTCACGGTTGACGTAGGTAAGTGCGCGCGCGCCGCATCGTACTACCTTCAGTCGGAAATTGCTCGTACGAAATGGTTCGTAGTTATTTTCTCATTGGGGAAAATACAGTGGCAGCCCAGCGGCTATACGCTGAAGAAAGTGTGCCCCGCCTGGAAAATGCCAGTGTTATAGCTATGGCCAGCCAGGTCAACAGATTTGACCCCGTGTGACTGTTTTTGTGGGGTGAGGGTAGGCCCAAAATTTAAAAGACTTAAAAAATCTAATTAAGTGCATTTGATGAACTTAAAAGTGAAAACTACAGACTTGTGTTGAGAAATATCGAAGGAAACATTCAAAAACGGGCAAGAATGTGTTTAGATAACCACGGCCAACATTTTGAACACTTGCTTAAGTATGTGAATTAATTAATTAGTATGAGAAATGGACTCCATTAATCAGGTATGTTTTTTTTATTCCAATCATTGTGCATAAAGTTGATTTCAAGTGTTTAAATACGCCTCAATGAAGAAAGTTTCTGTCCTTAGTGCAAGTATGAAGGAAGATTTGGGATCAAGTAAGATTTTTTGCCAAGTCATAATCATAAGTTGATTATCACCGCTGCTTTTCTAAGCCGCCATGCCACGTGCGATGACGTTGTAAACAAACAGTTGCCAGTTCGTGTGTTTTGCTAGTTATGTACATTGATAATGCGTAATGCGTCCAATTTTCTTATTAGGTTTGCGGATAAGTTCAAACATCGGTATTTTAGTTTTTTTGTTCTAAAGGGGGTAGTAACAAAAAATGTTAGTATTCTGTAACTTGGACTACTATTACGTATGTTGATTTATTGTACTGGTGAAAAAATAACCCTGTATATTAGTATATATATATATATATATATATATATAGTTTACCTTATATTCCAATTAATCTACTAATTATATTTATTAAAATATATTCTGCGCTGATAAAAACTCGTCCACCGAATAAAAGCACTTTTTCAACAAATAACTTATAAGACATTTTTTAAACATATTTAAATTAGTGACTGACTTCAATGCTGTTAAACAGACTAACTGCCTGGTAAGCCGAAGAATGTTTGACCACCTGCAGTTTAGTGGTTATTATTTGCGGTAAGTCCTTCTTCTAGTATCTAGATGCGTTTTCCTTTCTTCCAACGTCTCAATATAGTTTAGATATTTTATAAGATCGCCAAGAATCACAAGAATATACAGACTAGGCACTGTTAAAATGTCAAACTTCATAAAATAACCTTATTTACACGATGTTGTCTGTGGTATTCTGGCTATGGTCCTGATTGCTCTTTTCTGAGCCACAAAAGCAGACTGGATGTTGTAAAGGTAGCTGTTGCCCCAGAATTTTACGCTGTATCAAATATTCGATTTAACCAACGCGCGATACAACATTTTCAGTTGCGACAAACTTATCTCTTGTCTAAGGCTTCGCAGTGCGTAGCAGGCCGAATTTATAGAGTTGACTAGTGATGACAATTCTTCTTTCCAACATAAATTTGAATCAATTATGACTCCAAGAAATTTCACAGATTCCACTTGCTGAATTTCAACTCCATTTGATGAAATCTACAAACTGTCTTTGTTTCTCGAAGTGGTTTTCATCAGCAAAGCATTGGTCTTGGCACAATTCAGCTTGAGGTTATTTGTGTTGAACCAGGTGTTTAGAGCTTGCAGAGTAAAGTTGAGTTTGTTATTCAACTGTGTCATATTCTCGGCCGAAACTATAGCATTTGTGTCA
Source organism: Thaumatotibia leucotreta (assembly GCA_025490895.1). Lineage (NCBI taxonomy): Eukaryota > Metazoa > Arthropoda > Insecta > Lepidoptera > Tortricidae > Thaumatotibia > Thaumatotibia leucotreta. The sequence continues at coordinate 5,938 of JALPQI010029983.1, forward strand.
TCAGCATAGACCACAAGTTTCACATCCGGAATAGCATTCGCCATGAATGACACTAGGTCATTTATAAAAAATATAAAAAAGATAGGACCCAGGATCGATCCTTGTGGAACACCTCTTTACAACTTTTCTGTTCTTGACCTGTGCACAGTTTCTTTGCTGTCTTGGGTCCATACAACTTCCACAAACTGTTTGCCTATTCTCAAGGTAAGATTTAAAAAGGTCAAACATTTTCCCTCTTATACCATAATGCTTCAATTTTCCAAGCAAAACTCCATGATCTACAGTGTCAAAAGCAGCACTCAGATCGAGGAATAAGCATGCTACTTTCCTTTTATTGTTGAGTTGGAGAACTATGTCTTCAATCAGTTTTGTGATCGCATCATTTGTGCCTTTACTTTTTTGGTATCCATATTGTCTATCACTTAATATGTTAAATTTATTGAGGTGCCTAGTGAGTCTATCTTTCATAAGTCTTTCCAGAAGTTTAGACAGTGTTGGTAGAAGAGAGATTGGTCTGTAGTTTTTTGGATCAGTTTTTGATCCCTTTTTATGAATGGGCAGGATCTTTGCCAACTTAAACTGGTCAGGAAAAAATACCCATCGTAAAACATTCATTAAAAAAGGTACACTAATGGATTGGCAAGAATAGCTACGTTGTCTTTGATGACATTTCGGTATCTCGTCGTATCCTGAGGAAGTTTTAGGTTTTATATTTTTTCAAGATGTGTTTTAGCTTTATTTCGATCACCGGATCAAAAAAACATGTCGTTTAGAGTTATGATGTCATGAGCCCGTAGCAGAGATAGTGCCTCTTTTGTAGTCTTACATTTGCTGTTTCCGTGTGTGAATTTATGTAGGAGAGTTTCACAAACATCCTCGGGGCTGTTAAGCAAATTTGTTTGCCCGTTTTCTTGGGATATTTTTTAACAAATATTGTTTCTCGCATGTTTGTCCATTCTACAACAATGCCTGCGAATGACTTTCCATATTTCTTTTGACGAGTCTTTCGCTTTTTTAGGGTTCCGTAGCCAAATGGCAAAAAACGGAACCCATAAAGGACTCGTCATGTCCGTCTGTCCGTCTGTCACAGCCGATTTACTCGGAAACTATAAAAGCTACAGTAATGAAATTTGGTCAGGATATGTGTTGTATGAACCGCTACAAGATTATGATTACTATATTGTAAAAAAAAACCATTGGGGTGGGGGCCCTCCATACATGTAACTGAGGGATAGATATTTTTTTTTAGTTGTATAAGCGTGTGGGGTATTAATAGAAAGGTCATTGAAAATGATATGAAGGTTTATAAATCTTATTTTTATTTAAGCAAATCGTTTTCGGGATATCAAGCTCTCAAAGTCTGAAAAAATGTGTCCCCCCCATCTATTTTTTTAAACAACGCGATATAAAATTCTAAAAAGAATATATGTTACGCACATTAATAAATTCTATCAACGATTTTTAGTTTGATTAAATTATAGTTTTTGAGATAGATTGATTTAACAGTATTTTTTTAATGATAATTTGATAATGGTACGGAACCCTTCGCGCGCGAGTCCGACTCGCACTTGGCCGGTTTTTTTCAATTTGTTATTGTACTGCCAATCTCTTGGCATGCCTAATGACTCGTTTGAAGATCGTTACATATTGTTTTTCTGTACCTCCTCACTGAGTCCATCAGTAGAAGTCTTGTGAGTAACAAGAACACGTTTCATGATGCTTGATGTTTTGATGCCTTTTGTTATCCATTTTATCCTAGGCCCATTATATGGCAATATTTTTACTTTCCGCTATCTAAAATTTTCCTTGAATACCCTGTTGAATTTATGAATCAAGGTATTCATGCCTTTATCAATCCAGTTGTCATTTATGATATTTTGGCGAAACTTGAGCTTACTGACAGCATCGAACTTCCTTACTGATTTTCCATACTACGGTGTCGTTGGACTTTCGAAGGTTTTCTAGGGTAAAAATTAGCTAATAAGCCTGCATTGCCCATCAGCCCAAAACCATTATGGTCAACCAATAGAGAAGACACACTTTCTTCCGATAAATTTGTTAAAAAATTGTCTAAGCACGATTGCGCATTATTACAAATAAAAGTAGCCTCAGCAACAAGTGGTCTAAAGCCGTAAGACGACAGCAGTGATAAAAACTCCACCGTTTTTTTGTCTCTTTTCAACAAATCCACATTGAAACATAGAAACATTGGGGTCTGTTAACGATATTTATTAAATTTTAAATACAAAAGTAAATTAGTTACGTTTTGAAAACATTGAAGGATTAAAATGTGATCAGTAACAATGTGATGATTAGTGGTGAAAATAGTAGATTGTTCAACGAGGGACTAAAAACAGGCCATTATGACACGAGATATTTATACACCCGAGCGCAGCGAGGGTGGATGTAGTTCGAGTGTCATTATGGCTGTTTAGTCCCGAATTAAACACTCTACTTTTCACTTAGAATGCGAGGAAAAAAAACTACGGTATACATAATCTCAGTATTTAATAACAGAAAGAACAAATAAGAAATAAAAAAAAATGTATGTTCTGCGATGTCAAAACTTCCGATTTCTTCGGAACATGGCCACTTGATGATAAGTTCGCAAACTTTTTCAAGTTATATGGTTTAGTTGCAGTGTGGTTTTAAGCATGGAATATATGCTACTCGTACAAGGTGATGACGGTTGATATTTCTTAGATTTTTCATCAAAAATATGTCAGAAATACGCCTTCCATAAATGACGTTGGTACCTAATTTGCTTTCCAGTTTTCCAATCCATAAAAGTTTTGATACGCTTTTGAATATATTACACTAGATTTCGGCGGCAAAAAGATTTTGCACCACCTCTTTTGCATTCTTCTTCATTCTGGAGTAAGGCGTTATCGTATACTTCTTCATCGCATGACGTGACATCGTAAATTATATAACTACGATTTGAACAATATTACTTATGGACAAAAAACACAAAAAATAAGCAATCAAATTCGTTCCGCGTTTTTAAATTTAAATCTGTATTCCTTTTTCGAAATATGACGCTTTTAAATACTTGCATATTTAGCCAACGAATTGGAGCTAACTACATAACTATTTTGAAGCTAATTGGTTATTAAAGCATAAGTAATACATTGGATTCAATCTTAATCATATATTAAACAAGTATTAAATATACATGTATATCAAGAAAAATAAATCTATTCTCCTTAATATTTTTGCATGATTGACATTTTGAGGTTATTTTCAATGTCAATAATCGTTCGTTCAAAAATCATAAGCACTAGAAATGGCAGGGGTTTCCAAAGTCAATTAAAAAAAAAGTTTAGAGGTTGTATACACGGCATGCACAAAAGTGGTCCATACACAAACACTGAAAATGACGACTATCCTTTATTCTTGAACACCGTGAGTGTGGCTGTTTACGGGTTTCCAACGTCAATTAAAAAAAAAATTACTTTAGTCCCTAGAGATTAATAAAGAGTTTTAGTCCCGATATGCAGGGACTAAAATAACATTTTAAGAGCATGAGAAGTGAAAAAAACATAAACATACCTCTTGTAAAAGCTGAATGCAATAAAAAAATATTGTATTCATTGTTACTCGGAACTTGAAGGCTCTACTTAAAATTGTAACGTCATCGTTAGAGACTTCGTTTTGTATCAGAGATCGTACAAATGTGCGTCATTGTTCGCAATAATATGGACATGACTCCAAAGTTGATTGAATGAATGAAAAGCTTTAACTAAGTTTTTACTAAGATTTTCATAGTTACTGGTGTAGTATAGGTCATTTTGTGAAAATGATCAAATTATTTATTATTTAATCAACGTTGAAGTCTTGTCCATATTATTATGAACAATGACGCACATACTTTTTTCCAAAAAAACTGATAATAATAAAAATAATGTGAAAAAAAAAAACATCAAACGTAAATGTAATAAAGTAACTGGAATTTCGTCAATTCCGGAAAAATAAATACAGCTCCGGAATTGACGAAATTCCAGTTACTTTATTGAAACTTTGCGTCACAGAACTAAACGCCGCCTATAACTATGCTCATAAACCAATCTTTTGGTACTGGGACATTTCCCGAGGATCTAAAAAATATCCGTAGTTAGACCTCTATCTAAGAAAGGTGATAAAATGGACCCCTGTAACTACCGACCTATTGCTTTATTACCAGCCATATCCAAAGTATACGAAAAAAGCAATGTTTGATAGATTGTATGACTTTCTTGAAACAAATAACGTTCTACATGTAAATCAGTATGGCTTTAGGAAAAAAACGATCTACAACTCTCGCTGTGACTAAATATATACAGAGAGCTTTAACGATTTTAGACAATAAAAAAATATGCTGTAGGGCTTTTATTAGATTTAACAAAAGCATATGACAGCGTATCTCACAAGATTTTACTGAAGAAACTTTATGATTCGGGAATCAGGGGTATAGTACACGAGTGGTTTAAGTCGTACCTGAAAAAATCGTACTCAGTACGTACAAATAAAGCATCACGACATAAATACAAAGATAATCACTGAAAACGCGCTCGGAAAAGCGGGATCTACAGGGTTCTATACCACAGGGCAGTGTCCTGGGTTGCATATTATTCTTGTTGTATATAAACGACCTTCCGAAACTAGTGAAAATACATAACATCTTATTTGCAGACGACATTTCGTTATTATTTGAGGTTGACAAAGGTGAGAATCCTAACCAAATTATTAAAAAAATGGTTTTGCGAAATAAATAATTGGCTTGGCATTCAAAACCTCGAAGTGAACCTTAATAAAACTAAATTACTGCAATTTCACCACGGACGTAGAACCCCCTTTAGATCTCGATATAGTAATAAATAATACCAGAATTGAGGAAGTAGATCATTTTAATATGCTTGGAATTTCCATTGATAGGAACATAAATTGGAAAAAACACGTAGAGTTGACAAAAAACTAAAATTTGTAGCTTCCAGTATGCACTGTTTAACCTGCGTAAGACCACTGACCTTAAAACTGCTCTCTCAGCCTATCATGCGTTTTGCCCACTCTCGGCTTAGTTACGGCGTGATGCTTTGGGGCAACAGTACAGACTCCCATGAGTTATTCGTTCTCCAAAAGCAATGTGTGCGTATTATGGTGGGCATTCAACGGCCCGAAAGCTGTAGACCTTATTTTGAAAAGCTTCAGATACTACCACTCCCTTGCCAGTACATTTTCGCATTAGCTCTCTACGCCTGGAAACCACAAAACACGTATTCGACGAAATTCGGAGTAAGAGGAAAAAAGTACCAACTTGTTATCCCTGCCTCAAAGACAAAAATGCTATCAAATAGCCCACAATACATGGCTATCAGGGTATATAATAAGATACCAGACAACATCAAGTCGTATGAAAATGTTGAAAAGTTCAGCAAAGGCATAAAAATCCCTTTTGCAGCAAAAATGCTATTATTCCTTAAATGAATTTTCTTACTGACCCTTTCGAATAATGAGTGCAATAGCGATAATCTGTGTGTGTGTGTCTCTCAATATGATATTAGATAATAAGTGACATAATATATATTTTTTTACCTATAATTAAAGTTTACATTTGACATTGTACATGTAGCGCATTTAGAATATTTTTTTGTTTAATAAGCTAGATTACTGTGTTGCTATACCCGGATGGGTGCATGTTGTAACATTAAATATTAATAAGACCTACTGTAAACACATGTATGCAATAAAGATATGAATATGAATATGTATTCGTTTATTGTTTTCTACATGATGCATACATTAAGTGACCTCTTGTCGGATACATCTTACATTTAACACGGCGTACATAACAGATATTTAATAAGTAATAATTTAAAATACAAAATTTACATGTATACATTCAATTCTCAACAAATTACCAACTATTACTATTGTAAAAAAAAATTGAATTATTTGCAATAATCCTGAAACATCTAAATTTTGAAATATGGCCATAAACCATATGAACTCTTGTATTTGCCGTACATCTTCTTTTTTCTTTCCTTTTAAGATTTAGATAAATATTGACATTCAGTATATTATCTACATTTCTGTTCGGTATGTGGCAGGGACAAGTGAAACTAACGGTGGT
>JALPQI010029988.1:0-11611 GCA_025490895.1 Thaumatotibia leucotreta
ATAAGGTGTAATAGTGCGGGTTTGATGAGGAGTTGGAGGACGATCATAATATACTGTATGAGTATTACACCTTATTGTAGTTTTGTTCGGTTCATTCTTAGAAATCGATGACTAGCAGAAAGCTGTATCCTTACACATTGTCTGAGGCGGTTTCATTTGCCAGAGGAATTCCGTTGTTTAGGTTTGCCTCATTTAATGGGGTAGACTCGTTGACTGTGTTTCATTAGTAGGATCGTCCATTAATTCTATAAAACATTTAAAAAAAATAATAGGACGTTTTAAAGTCACCATAGCCAAAATGACAAGAACGGAAACCTTATAGATTCGTCATGGCCGTCTGTCACAGACGATTTACTCTCAAACTGTAAGTACTACTAGAATGGGAGATCTGGCTACAGGAGTCATAACATAATAATTCCGCCAAAAACCAAGTACATTTTTTTTTAGTTCATCTTCCGTGTTTTTTTTAACATACTTACTATAAGAGTATAGAAAAATCTAAGTTGATTTTTTGTTGATCCTGAACAGAAACAGGATCGATTGGCAACAAAAAAAGTTTTTTTAAAAAGCACAATTTTTTCGCAACCTGTATGATTTTTCCAAAATCAGTAAACGCCAATTATCATTAATTTAAAATCGAGGAAGGTCTTATAAGACCATTTTCGCATAGCTACGTACTCTCGATCTGGTAGTTGCCCTCACTGACACAAAAATAATTTCTACCCTGTCTACACCGTGTTTTAATTGATTTCCGTTAAATTAAAGGGAAGCTTTTTTAGGTCAAAAATGATCTATTTCTCTAAGAAACTAGTGTCTTAACACTTACTGTCTTATTTTGACATGTGCCGTCACAGCAGCCGTCAGTCGCCCGACATCTTATTTTTAAGGTTCTCTCACACTTACCATTACCATTACAATTATTATTGTATGAAAAAAAAAAACATTTTTTTCCGAAATTAACAAAAGCCGATATACCAGGTAACTTCTATTAATGTTCCAAGTAACCTGTCCAATTTAACGGAAATCAATAAAAACACGGTGTATATATTACCTATATAAAAAAATAATACTTATACTTGCAAATGGAAATATTAGGGGTTTATATACCTACCATTTGCGGGTTGTAACGCACATAGCTTATTTTCTTTCTTGGTATAAACGACGTCAGTGTTCGTTTATTTCTTTTGTTCCCCACTTGAACAAAGCTGAAAACTTAGGAAAAAAACTGTTAAAAAATCATAAGAAATTAGATTTCACTCAAGAAAGACCAACCGACCGAACGAAATAATAGTAAAGGGTCATTCCAGGTGAAATCAACAAATCGAGTGTGCTGCATGGTTTCTGATTTGAATGAAAAAAATTGAGGATGGCATCATCATGGATCATGGTGGCAGACGTGCTGAACCATTGGACACATGAAGATTAATGATGAGCAGCAGCAGCACAGCATCGTCACAGTGGACAAATTACTGCGATCGCCAACCCTTTTGCCAGCGTGGTGATTATGGGCATTTACCTCCTAATGTCCAATACGCATAGTTAATAGGATCACCTTGTATATTATTCTATCCATTTATCGGCCTGATTAATATGTACACTATACAAAGTTGTAAATTTCTAATTCTAAGGGTCACTCAGTTATGCTGCGGACAGACAGACAGACCGACGGACGTAGCGAAAGTATAAGGGTTCCTAGTTTACTACGGAACCCTAAAATTTCGTGTCGATTTAAAACATTCCTTCCAGTCGTGTTTTCTTTTATCGCCAACCTTTACTTTTTTCACACTTGTATCGTAATGTCATCATTAGGGTTAGGAATTTGGTGGCATTTATGGAACAGAGCGTGGTGGAGTCGATGTTACAAATATTTTTTACTTGAATAAATGATTAACTTTTAGTTCAAGCTGGATTTATCAATGAATTTAAATAAATAACATGAATTTTGTTTTTGAGAATCTAGAAAAATGTTCATTTTCAATAAAAATGTTGATAAATGAGAAAATATATTTATTTGATTTTCAAGGTTCTAGTTTTCTCGAGGCCCATAAATATTATATAATAATCATATTTAAGCTATATTGTACAAAAAATATTGAACTTAATTTCATAGAAAGTGAAGTTTTCATAGAATTGATCACTGGATACAGGCTACATCAGTTTCTAACTGCCTGCCTGCTTATTATTAAATAAATAAATAAATAAAAGTCAAATATTAATACAATAAAATTGTTTAGTACTAAAAATGGGCGAAACCCTGTTAAAAAGAATTATGTATTATTTTAGATTAATTAATTATTCAATCAATCATAAACAATTTGAGCAACGACTCCACTGTCATCTGTTCACCTAATGCCACCAAAATTCCTAACCCTAGTCATCATCATCATCCATCATCATCATCATCATATCAGCCGAAAGACTTCCACTGCTGAACATAGGCCTCTCCCAAAGATTGCCACAATGACCGATCCTGTGTTACCCGCATCCAGCGGACCCTGGGGCAAGATTTTTTTTTTGTGTTAAGCGGTTAATTCCGAAAACGTTAACTTACAAAAAAAACTCTCTTTTGTAACCCGAATTTTTCTTTTTTGGTGTGACTGATATGTAGGTATACCTGTACCAAATTGCAAATTTGTTATACTAACGGCCTATGAGCTATGCTGCGGACAGACAGACGGACAGACTGAAAGACGGACGGACGGAACCCTAAAAAGGTTGGAATTAATTTTGGGTCTATATCGGGTGGCATAATTTTTTTATTTCAAAAAAATTGTTGCATACCAACTTTACGCCGTAAAATGAATGACCTAAACATCGTTGCACATATTTTAGTTTTGCTGAAATTGTTAATCCTAACTTGGTTGTTCCTAAATATCGTTTGTCCTAATGATTTTCGTGTCTAATGTGTATGTATCGAATAATAATTGTGCATAATTGTGATGATCCTACTATTTAATGTACTAAAACTAACTACCTTTAAAAAAATATTTTCCTTAAACTTAACCCCCCCTTAAACCACCCAACCCTGTTGTCCAAAGAATTTTAGTCATCAGTACGGATACGGACCTAGGAACCGGTCGACGAAGCCCCGCTGCGCGGGACTTCTATTCCTGATCTAAGGGATAAAAGGTACCTAACGAACCTATCCAGGTTAGAGTAGGGGAGGTACAGATTCATTATTTTCTAATACAGGGGGCTTCGCCCCCGAGCCCCCCTTGTGGGGCGCTTCGCTCTCCCGTTGCCCCTTTTTCGGGTTTACAAGAATGAGGATGGGTAAACAATTGATTAGCTTCGCTCTCCCGTCGCCCCTTTTTCGGGTTTACAAGAATGAGGATGGGTAAACAATTGATTAAAAATACTTAAGTATTTTATAGACTACGCCTTTCACTCCGCCCTATCCTAGAAACCTAACCATTCCAAGTCGGTTTTACCCTGGCTTATTCATCATCATCATCATCATCATCATCATCATCATCATATCAGCCGAAAGACGTCCACTGCTGAACATAGGCCTCCCCCAAAGATTGCCACAATGACCGGTCCTGCGCCACCCGCATCCAGCGGACTCCTGCGACCTTCACCAGGTCATCGGTCCACCTTGTGGGGGGCCTACCCACGCTACACCTTCCGGTACGTGGCCGCCACTCAAGAACCTTCCCGCCCCAACGGCCATCATGCATGGCTTATTACTTGAACATTATTTTAAACCATTCACCATATTGTTAATATGCTTTTCTAAATGAAATTTCAGACATAACAATTGTAGGCGCAAAGAAAATTGACAGTTGAGCAGTAGGAAAAACAATATTAATCACAATGAACATTATGATTATTAAGCTTTAGGTAATTCGACGTTCGAGTAATCAATATTAGGATAAATATAGTGTAGGTGTTTTAAATGTGTATGCGCAAAATAAAGTAGGCTATACGAGTATGCCATTTAACACTATGCCATACATTCTCGGCCAAAAAAATTAGGACAATCGACATTATACAACACGACAGGCACCCCTTAATTTTATCTTAAAAATATACCTACTCTTCAGACAAAGTTTCGGTTCAAAGACATTTTTTTTTTGTACACTTGTATAACGATGAACACTGTGACCTGCGTCGAAAGTGTTAAAAGGGATAAATATTAAAAAAAAACAAATCGATTTGTCTTATTTTTTAATCAGCAGTTGGAATACGACGTATCAAGTCCCTATCTTTCAAATCACACTATTTCCATACAAACTTTCAACTACCTTTTACCACCTTTTCCCACTTTAGGGTTTAAATTTTATAAAATGGTTTCTTATTTTGTATACAAATAATTATATAAGTAACCTTCTGTAAAAATGCCATCTTTCTAGCCCTAGTAATTTACACTAAATTTATAATCTACCTTAGTCTCCTTAAACAAAATCTACATCCCTACTTAACCCTCTCAATCATGGAATTTCCCTACTCTCTGGTATATTATTGCTTTTTTCGTATTTTACTTAGTAAATCTCCTACAATGTTTTAGGTATCCAATTGTAAATTTGCATTCCCTTGTTATAAAATACTTTTATAGGGATTATTATAGCTTTAAGTTAAACTTCAACCCAATAAAAATTCTAATCCCCTTTTAACCTTTAAGAAATGATTAAATTACATTTCTTGTACCCTTGTAAAATACCTTATTAATACTAAAGTGTCAAGTTTCTAAATTAAAATAAATTTAGATCCCACCTTTGCATTCTTATCTTACCAGAAAAAACAGCTTATACACGAAGTTTGACATTGTCATTCAAATGAACAATAAGTTGAGTCTCTAATTGTTTACATTTATTTTTACCAATGTATAAAATACGCAATAGAATGTCGAATTTACAAGAATATGTTTGTAATTTACCATTTTTGAAGTTACCTAGGTCACATAAACGTGTACGAGTATTTGCTCGTGCTATGATCAAAACATAGTACCTACCGAAAAAAGCAACATTATTATTAGGTACTTTGTTTGTGCAATATGCAACACGGAAGTTACCTCTTACCTACATGTATCCTAGGTACCTAATGTAGGCACGAGGTTAAATAAAATCATCAAAATGTATGCAAGGTACCTACATCATTTTTGCGTAAAGGTGCGTTCGAACTAAAAGAGCATTCGCTGTTCTAACCTCCCACTCTACGAAATTCGATCAGTACACAAAACGTGATTGGTTGATTTCGTAGAACAGGCGCTAGAATAGGGAATGATCTTTTGGTTTAAATGCACCATTACTATTAAGAACAGGAATTCCCTCGGTTTACCAAGGAGCAGTTCATGACAGCCTTCGTTACCCTTCTGCCACTGACGACGACGACTGCGACTGGTCTGGTGACGTGATATTATTAAATCTTGTTATCCACATTGTAATCCACACTCCTTTTTTTTACTTTAGAACAACCTATATATTAGCAGCTCCTGAGGTAATAAAAAACCGGCCAAGAGCATGTCGGCCCATGCTCGGGTTCCGTAGTTTTCGAATATCTCTGAAAATATTGACTTTAGAAAAAAACTTTGTTTGAAAATCCCTTATTTTTTTTCAAAGACCTCTTTAACGATATTCCACACTCAAATAAAAAAATCATTCACACTTCACCAGGTTTTTTCTAATGTTTATTTGACCACTTTGTCGGCATAATTAATATGTATACCTGTACCAAATTGCAGATTTCTAGTACAGTCGAAGACAAAATAAGGGGTATACAAAAACGTTCAAAAATATGTCCCAGTGCACTCTAATTCTGTGTAATAAGAACGTCGTAACATATTTATGAACGGATTCTTTCGATACTTATTTTTGCACTTGACTGTACTAACGGCCACTGAGTTATGCAGTGGACAGACAGACGGACAGAGCAAAACTATAAGGGTTCCTAGTGTACTACGGAACCCTAAAGAGGTACAATAGTATGAAACCTCTTTTAAAGAGTAGCTTACATAAATACTCTACATTTATCCGTTCCCTTAATTCCTTAAGGGTTAAGGGACCTACCATCTAACCTGGTTGTCAAAAACATGCTCCATAACTTACACAATCAATCAGAAATATCTGCCAAAAGTGAAACACGTGTCGTTAAGGAGTTCCGTTCTGGTCTTTATCAGCAGTTCCACCTACTCACATTACAACGCATAAATGAAAATGCTTGATGTGTACAGTTACATACATACAAAACACCAAAGTGTTCCGAAGTTCCGTTCTAGCCTTAAGTAAGGAAGTATCACTTTTTGAAGGAAAATGGATGATTGGTTGGGTTGATAAATCTCAAAACGGTTTTATGTGTGCAACAACATCATCATCAACAACCTATATCAATACATTGCTAGACAAAGGCCTCTCCTATTACTTATGCGTATGGATACATTAGGAGCTAAATGTAAATCGCCACTTCAATGAGGGTTTTCGATAATTTTTCTGCCACCAGGGCGGCGCTTCGTACGCACCTGGTCTCGACAGCTGTCAGATTCATACTATTCATAGGCACCTGGGCCTAAAATATTGAAATTCTATTTTATTTGGAAGAGAATTGATTTTGTAATGGATTACGACTAATACATGGTCGTCGAACTGAAGATTGAACTCTAAAACAGGCGCTCAAAGTCACTGGTATTCAAAATAATTACTCTAACTTTGTTAATTTCATGAGAATTGACTTGGAACTATTTTATTTATTTATTTTAGGTAACAATATGACTAAAGTAATGGTTTTCAGAATAAATAAACCTATAAATATGTTGAAAATTAAATGCGCGTATTTATTTTGACAGTTCGTTATACGGTCGGCTCAGTGCTGCCATCTCACCTCCCCATAGCGGCAGAAAAAGTATTAAAAACCCTCATTCCTTTTTCGACTCTTGTGACACCCGCGGGAAGAATTAGGGTGGTGACAAATGTATTCTTACTGCCGTCACCACACGGTATTTGTGTACACAAACTATGTATCAGTAAATACTACTTACTTATATATAAAAAAATGTAAAGATTACTTACCACCACTTTACCACTCTACGTCCTGTTTAATATAGACTCTGAAACAATCAGTAATATGTCAAACGTTTATCTACCAAAAGAAACATCTCAGAAGATGAGAGAAATTGTCTCAGTTCAGTGGATAAAAATCTAAATGGTACACTATAAACAACTAGTATTAAAACTCTAAATGTCATACGAATAAATTTAACTGAGGGATCGAATGATGTTTACACTCACCACATTATTGTAAGATTTATTTTATTATATTTAAAGTATAATCAACAAGAAGAAAAAATATAGTAAGACGTTACCTATATTTTATTTGAAACATCAATGACATCTCTGTCTTTTTTTCGTTGCCTAGCAACCAGGTCGTAATTGTACCTATAGGGCGGCCGGATTTAAAAAAATTGCAAATAGGTGAATAGTGGTGCTCGCTTTATATCGTATATAAATATAAGCGTTTTTACTAAACTTCTCAAAAATAATATAAACACTACAAGCTCACTTTATTCCACGGATACATATTAATACCAAAGGTACAGTTCGTGAAATATAAATTGGTAACTTTCTACCTACATTATAGTAAAAATAAACATTCAGTTTATATTTCTCGAACTATACAAATATTTCTCCAGTTGACAAACAAAAATAACAAATACGTACTCGAAATAAAGCTCGTATCTCAGTTCCGATTCAATACTGACGATACAAGGTTGCTAAGAGGAGTGACAGTTTTGGCTAGCAAATATATACAAAAGTGAAAAATTTATATCCAGTTGTGGCCATAAATGTATGCATATTATCTAATATTCTAATTGTTATTATACACAAGAATAAAGAAAATACAAATAAATAACTAGGAATGTATTGCAATCTACGAATTGAAACTAGTATGTATACCTTTTGTGTCCGTATTGATATTAGAGTCCACGGCCACTCAGCGAATCCTTCAGTATTTAAGTATCAGTAAAGCGTACGTGCCATTTCTAGAAAGAGAATATAAGTATAATATATAAATCATTCTAGTTTCAAACCAATAAGCTGCGTTTCTGAACTTATTTATATGCAGTTCAGCTTATTTTGTGTGCCGTAGCCGCAGTTTCCATGATACACTTTGTAGTTCGCGAGGATCTGGTTTTTACTGTTATACTGTAAGTATCATCATCAGCCTATGTTAGTTCAATGCTGGACGTAGGCCTCTCCTATTAACTATGCGTATAGACGCATTAGAAGGTAAATACCCACAATTGCCACGCTGGGCAAGCGGATTGGCGATCGCAGTAATGTGTCCACTAGGATGACGCTGCTGCCCATCATCAATTTTGTAGAATGGTCAGTGACACTTCAATCCCTTAGTCGACTCTTACGACACCCGCAGGAGTTGGGGTGGTGACAAATGTATTCTTACTGCCGTCACCACACGGCGTACGACTGTATGTATAACTTATTATAATAAATAAAAAATAATAAAATAATATACATAATATTTTCTTCGGTTACCGCGAGGATTACACATGAAATAAAACTATGAAAACAGTCATCCGCAGACCACGAAACCTGTAAAGTGTTCGAAACGTCGGAAAGAGGTTAAAATTAGTTAATATACGCGAATTTATCCTTTTTCATGTTTTTATTTCAAAAATAATTTACTTTCATTTACAATACTTTCTTACCAAGAAATCGCGGCCGTAGAAATCACGGTGGCGATGAGCACAGATTTTATTCCACAAATCAACCATTAAATGAAAGACTCGAATCACTTTGAATATGTATACCTACTAAAATAATTACATAACAAACATATTATATCTTTCTTATTATTGTTATAACTAAATCGACATCCTATCGTTTTGACTTATAGCCGTCACATGTGTTTTCAAATGACGTATTTTGCTGCCAGAGTACAGAAAATAAACTCCATTACACCAAATCGTATCCGGAAACTTTTTTCATTTTTAATCGTTTTTGAGAATGTAACTTATACGTGTTCGGTAGTATTGAGTTTTATTTTGAATCAGTTGTTATAGTTTTCTTGTGTTCCGTCATAAAAATAACAAGAAACTTAAATAAACGATGGGATTCGAAAGAATTTCTTCGTTCTGATTTTCCCTACTTATTTAAAGATATTTTGAGTACTGGCATCCCTTGACGTGTATGTATATGATTTTATGTCATTTTCAATGTCAAAAAGAGCTGTCAACGGGAGCGATTTGGCGTGCGTCTGACCCCGAGGAGGCGCTCGCGCCATCTGAGTCAAAAGAGAATTTTGACTCGTGTCGCCATTTGTATGGAGAATATACGTAATTTTAAATTAAGGATTAAATTTCTCCGTTGTCTTTATGAGGAAAAATATGAATATGCCCTGATGCACTAATTCAGTTATCTGGCTTTTAAATTAACATGAATATTTTATGCCCGTAAAAGAAAAATATGCATTGCGTCGTGTTCGAAAAATATGCATTTTTTCATTTTTCGGTAAATTTAGAGCCGATTTCTAGGAAATCCATGTAAATATAAAATATAATATCAATTGGAGCCTCTGCACCGGTTCTTTCTGAATAAGCTCATGTAAGAAATGTGTTTGTAGAGTTATATTTACTTAACAAATTCTTTGTTCGAAAATAGGTCTAAAACGACAAAATCGGGAATCCGACCCTAATGTTTTTTTACCCGACTGCCAAAGAAGGAGGGTAATGTTTTTCGAGTGTATGTAAGTATGTATGTATGTCTTTTCCTTTGTGACCACCTGTAGCCTAAACGGCTTGATGGATTTTGATGTATGAGGTATCGTTAGATTTGTCTTGATTACGGGAGTGTCATAGGATACATTTTATCCTAAAAGTCCCACGGGATAAAGACATAATAATATTTTTTCTAAATTTCCCTTTAAAAAAATATGTATGCGGTATCATTAGATTCATTTCAATCACGGGAGTAATTAATATAGGATACGTTTTTTCTCAAAATTCCCACGGGAACATGTTAATTCTGCGTCAACGCAAAGCAACTCATGCGTTAGCAAGCAAAAAGATAGGGCGTGGCCTGGCATGCGGCGCGCGGCGCGGTGCGGAGGGGGATATGCTCGAGTATACAGCCCGAATGCGGGCACACGCATGAGGGCACACGTCGTTGACGGTCGTCCTCTAAATAGCGATTTTTTCGATACTTCGTCGTCTGACGCGAAACTTATAAAGTATAAATAACTCGTTCTTTTTTTTTTCTTTTTTCATTTGAGCTGTAGGCAGCTAACGCCATGCCAATAAAGATTCTAAAATAGTACATTACGACACAAGTGCGAAAAACAGGAAATCCGAAACGAGTGGCGATGTTTTAAAACACGACCGAAGGGAGTGTTTCATATCTACACGAATTACGAATTTCCTTTTTGCATGTGTCTCGTACGACGTTTTTTAGTACAGATGGCCCTCCGAAGTTTTGGCCCTGACGTAAAATGAGCCACTTCTCGTACTAGAGCCTAAAAAGTCACCATCTGTACTTAAAAACGTGTTACTTGTAATAGAAGTGGAAGTCTCTTTTTACACCATTAATTAAATAATACATTTCGTTTGTATTATCTGGCCGCTCCGATATGACTTTACCTAATACTCGTATTGTAACATTTCGGCGCAGCGACCCAAAGGGAGTCTTGGCCTCTGACAAAAGAGCACACCATTTCACTCGCTCCTGTATATTCAATTGGAAGAATCCTCTTATAACATGTTACAACGTTCTTATTACACAGAATTAAAGCCCACTGGGACATATTTTTGAGCATTTTTACATATATTTTATTTTCCCTTTGACTGATGTCCCATCATTTAAGATGGTCCCGTGTTATTCGTTTATCGTGGTTGCCGTCACATTCTGGCATTTGTTTTTTTATTTTAGATAAATAAACAAATAAATATCTATGACCATCTTGGGACATCTTATACAAATCGACATAGTCCCCACGGCAAGCTCAATTAAGGCTAGTGATGTGGGTATCAAACGATGATAATACACAATAATATATATAGATACATTTTACATAGATACTTCAATACAGAGACAGCTACGACCAACGAAAAAAATGTGAAAAATAAATTAAATAAAACTATGAAAACGAATAAACTCTCGTATATTAACTAACTGAGTCCTCCGCAGACCACGAACCCTGTAAAGTGTTCGAAACGTCGGAATAAAGTTAAAATTAGTTAACATACGCGAGTTTATCCGTTTTCATAGTTTTATTTCATGTGTAATCCTCGCGGTAGGTAATCGAAGAAAACATTATGAAAAATAAATCACAAAATAATGCTCTCGCCGGGATTTTAACCCGGAACCTCCAGCTTCGTAGGCAGAGTCACTATTACCAACTAAGCCATGAAATGCCGATAATGACTGAGTCAAATTAGCGATTTTTTTAGCAGAGGGTGTATACCAAGCCTACGGTCTAACTGACTGTAAGCAGCTACCGTAGCTCATGGACGCCTGCAATCCAGACGATTAATAGGCGAGTTGCCTTATACTAGTCACTGTAGATGATCCCTAAGAAAACAAAGCAGCGTGTTTATCCTACTTACATTTTCTCTTAAATTATCAAATAGGAAACATATTATATTAACTTATTTTTATTAATA
>JALPQI010029990.1:0-10641 GCA_025490895.1 Thaumatotibia leucotreta
GTTGCTACCATCTAGAGTACGGGTGCGGCTGTCAGCTTACTACTATTTATTGCTATGTATTACTACGTAAACTGTAACCGTTATTTAAGATTACTAGTGGGGTACTCTACAAAAATGTATGAAAATGACTAAACGGGTAACTAATGTGCAAGTTTCTAGATAACTCACATAAAAACATACCTGCCATAAGATACAGGAACTTCGATATGAATTTAATACATAGTTATGTACATGTACTTACCTACATAGTACTTTAAAAAATATCCCAATGTTAATTGTACCTTTGGACATTGGCCTACTTAAGCTTGTTAAACTAAACGATGACTGGAATGTATGACCACACACGCACCTGCAAAATAGCTCGGACAATTAAACAATTGGGATCTTACAGCATAAGTAAATGTGAAGAAAAAAGATTTTCCGTTTCAGATAATGAAATGACAACAATAGTCGTTTTGCGAAACGTTCGCACGCCGAGGACGCGAGTGGGGCGATATTTTATATAGGGGACTGGCGTGTGCCGGCGCAGCCTTAGCAACGACATGCCGCTGTTGGTGTCCTAACGATGCACCTTCTCGTGATACTCGCGTGTCTCGCCGCCGCGACCGCCACTAACTCTACCAAAGATGAAACTACCGAATTACCAACTACTGCTACCACCACCAAAGAAATTCTAAAGGCCAGTGAAACGGCTGATCCTTCCAAAGTTGAAATTGTGAAGCAGATTAGGCGATTAAACGATGATGGCTCGTATACTATAGGATACGAAGCCGATGATGGCACATTCAAAATTGAAAGTAGAGATGTTCGTGGAAATGTGAAAGGAACGTTCGGATACATAGACCAGGATGGTGAAATTAAGCGTGTTACATATACTTCGTCCAGTGATATGCCTACGCCTGTTCCCGTCACGACAAGTACTACCCCTAGCGTCCCTACAATGATTGTTCGAATGAATAAAACAGTGTCATCGACTACAAGGAGACCATTAGCGACTGTTGTGTATCCAACTCGTAGTAGTTTTACTACCAGAGGAACAGTGATTCAACCTATACCGAAACGTAGATTGCCTATAACTTCCTCAAGATCGAATATGGATGGGACCACAGATAAGCAAACACCTGCAGAAACAACAAGTAGTATCTTGAATCTATACAAACCTAAATCAGAAGAAACTAAAACAAGAACTCAGGTCTCGAAGCCTAGTTCAGATCTGAAAGACGATCTCGTGACTAAACAAACAACTACTAAATTACCTTCAACTGTGAAACCAGTTTATGAAAATACAAATGAAAAGGAAGAAACGGATCCTTTTAAAGCTAACACTATTAGGCGAGAATTGACTGGCACCAGTCCTAATCCTCACATGATCAATTTACAACAATCAGCTGGTGATGACTCCACTGATGTTTACGGAAGCCATTTATCATTAGGCACGGCTCGCCCGCTCTTTACTACAACAACTCCTCGTCCTAGGCTTATACCAATACATTCACTAGTAGCAGCAAGGCATAAAATACAAGAGCAGTATCAAGAACTACCAGAACAGGAAACCACCATAGAAGCAAGTACAGGACGTGTATTTGACCAGCAAAATGTAGTGACATCGAACCCAGTGCCTGTTGTGCACATACCTCAAAGAGAAGACGATAGGATTTATCAACCTATTTATAGAAGGCCAGAAGCAACGGTACAGTTTCGTACGAGGGAATATTTGAGAGATAACCCAGGATCTGCTGTACCCATCGGAAACCAACGGCCCTTTCTCCAATACGAGTACCAGAATAAAATATTGGAGCCACAGTTTATGAAGGATACAGCTACACATGCTCAAATTAAGGGAACTACTTCAGAGGCGGTCACAGCTTCACCCTATGAAGTACGCCCTGTCACTAGGATAATTCCCATAGCAGTAGATGAAAGAGGTATTCCAATACAGCAATATCAACCACAACAACCAAGATACATAAATCCTTATAGACCTGCGCAACCCCCTGTCTACCAACAGCGGTACGAGCCTATTATTGATGAAATGAATTCAATATCTGCTCCCGTAAGTACTAGAGATCTTAAAAAGTTACTCCAAATTCTGATCTACAGGCAGAATAGGTTGCAATCTTTGATGGATCAAGTCGTCGCACCGGGTCCGCCGTACCAGCCTTTATTTAGACAAGAACAACCTCAATACGATTACAGATACCAAAACCCTCGTCAGTACCAAGAAGACGAAAGGTATGATTATAGATACGACCAGCAAAAATACCGACAGCAAGAAGTGTATTCAAATCAAGTGAGTTACGAAAACCCTCAATATGAAAGCCAGCGATTTGTTCCAAGACGACGACTGTACACGAGACCCTACGATACCGATGGAAGCTCATCAAATAGAGTGGAAGATGCACCAGAATTCCTGCCACCAGATATAAGAGAAGCTCTGCTTCTAAAAATGCTTATGCTTGCAATCAGTCCTGACTTCATGCCAACTCCGGCACCCGCCACAGAGTTGACGACTGCAGCACCAACTAGGAAACAAGTAAGAAACGTTCAGATATTAGGCGAAGAGGGATCTCTGGATGGTATGAAGCGTTCCATGCGACATTAAGGTAACTTATTTGAAATTTGGCTTAAATAATGGGCAACAACTAAAGTGGCAGGGCCAAGACGTACATCTGACGGTGGTTTTGGAGGTAATATAAGTATATTTTTTCTTAAGATTAATTTATGTAGTTGTTTTAATACTCAGTTGATGTAAATATTTTGTACTAAATTTATTATCTTTATAAATGGTGTTTGATTATGCCCTCGGAATATCAATATTATAGGAACAATTGAACATTGATCATAACATAAGTAAATCCCTAACGCATATTATTTTACATTCAAACAGAATTAAATAATGCTATAATTTGAGAATTAGTCTAAGTTTTTAGACTAATATTAGAATAGAATAAAATAGAATTTAATTTAATAATAAAATTTATTCGTGACACACTGGTTTACAGTGAAATGAGACAGGAGTAATATTGATTTATTTACATTAGATAGGTACAGACGATCTGTCTTCGGTTCGCCCTCTCCGAAACATTTCCTCACATCATGGGTAAATTGACGAAAACTTGAACGATACTTTAGGTAAGTAGGTATTTTGTCTGTGTCTCGCTTACTTTCTTTTGTCCAGGGTTTTTTTCTTTTTGTGCAATACTGAACGGGCCGATCTAGGTACAACGCACGGGGCTATACAATATACATGTGTATTTATATAAAAATATTGATTACAAAACAATTCAGAATAATGTAATACATTTAAATTAAATGCAACTACCGTGGTGACTTGAAATATTATACTACCTATATACCAATTTGTAGGCGTAAAAAACAACCAGTTATGACAAAGACATATGATAAGAGTAGTCCAATTTTAAATTTAAATGGAACCATTGTTTCCACGCCTCGGTCACACACGCCTACAATGTGAGGACATACTAAAAATGCATTAGCATTGCTACATCGCGAATAGGTAATAACTCTGAGGAAAGTCTTCCAAAAGTCTAATTTTAGCAAGAATCGAGACAAAATTGACGTTGCGCAATTAAAGAGTTGTATTTTAAAAACGTTACAACCCAGTTCACTATTAATCCTAAAAAAAACAAATGAAAAAATACTTTAGATGAATGTAATAAAAACCATCTTAGATTAGCTAACAAAGCGACTCTAAATGAGGTTATCAATTGACATCATAGCCGTAATCTCCTAAGTGCTATTACTTGCTTTTCTGCATCTTCACCTAATTATAGTCTATTGTCCACAAATTGGTTCCCAACTCTTTGTGGGTAAGTAATAACTTCTTGCTGCGATTTTATATTCTTCAAAGAAATTTTATGATTTGATCCGGTAAAATTATGAATATTACCCCTGCCAACGAAGCTAGAAGTTTCCGGGTTCAAATCCCGGCGAGAGCATTTATTCGTGTTTGCCAAATATTTGTTCCTTGGTTATGGCTGCATTCTACGTACATATTTAAGTAGGTATCTACGTCTAAATTTACTTTCGTTCTATTTACGTTCGTATATCTATAATCATAAATTTTCTCTAAATATATAAAAATACTATTTAATACAAAAGTCACAATACGTTATTTTGATGATTCGTTATTACGTTTTTTTTTGGGTTAATCCAAGTATTTAAATCAAATAATTGCGCATACTTATTTATGTAGTGACAGAGTGCTAGTTGTAAGGTCCAGACATAAAAGTTATGGCCATACAATAAAAGCCAATTAAGGCTACGACTTGTTACGAAGAAGTGCATTATATCATATTCATCAAATTATGAACCAACCTTATAATAATATATTGTCAATAATAAAGTATTTTATCTTATGCTTTTATGCATTACTTCAAATCCTATATAAAATTCTACTTATTCTTTATATGTAAATGAATGAAATAGTTGACAAAAGAAAGTATAATAAGTATATCGATAAAAATTATATCATGTGAGGGTCCTTATTACTTATTACACAAATCGACATATGTTGCACGCTCTTCACCATGCTATGCATCTGTTCTTAGGAAACATGCTATTATTATTAAATCTAAAAACAAAGCCATAGTTCCTAAGACAAATTTCGATATCTCTCATAGTTTGTAACTTCTCCATACAAAGTCAAAGAGCCGGCGGCGGCTCTGAAGTATCCAAAAATAATCCATGATTGCGAATTTGTGACCCATAAACTATTCAGAATTTTGATACTTAATTTCCATCTATTGAGTGTATAATATCTTCTTCGGACACCGCGATAATTATTCATGAAATAAAACTATTTAAACGGATTATGTATACCTATCGCGTATATTAGTTAATATTACTTAAATCTCTACTATACGGAACAGGGTTATGTTTTCAAAAACACGGGCGTTTGTCCGATCCTTGTTCATAATTAGCAGGTTCGATTCCTGGGCGGAGTACACGTATTTTTCTGAGTGTATGAATGCAGTTTTTCTTCTTACTAAAGTCGATTTCATGGTTAATAAGACAAGAATTCACTTTCTGTTATGGTTTCCAAAACCGCCATACTGACCGATTTGGACAAACTGAATTTTATGGATATGGTCCGACATGTTCGACAGAAAGCTCGCTAAAAGCTGGTCGACACCACCACCGGTGACCGAAGAGTTGGCAGCTTCCTCGCGCAACGAATTAGTACTGCAATACAGCGGGTAAATGTTGCATTCTCGGCACCTTGCCATAGGGCCCCATTTTAGAGATATATTTTAGCTTTATTATCATTAACGTTTTAATTTAATGTTATATAGGTATAGGGTTTGTATGTCATTATTTTGTCTGTTTCTTAGTTTACCTGCCGAATAAATGGAATAGACGGATACATAATTATATACATACACATATATTACTTAAATAAACAGACAAACACGACCAAGGAACAAATATTTATGAAAACACAAATAATGCCGGGATTAGAACCTGGGTCCCGTTTCATAAAGTTACATTTTACAATTTCGCCATTTGCCTCTCTAACGCACGCACATATTGGCTAGAAAGAGAGACAAAGAGCGAAATTATAAAATGTAACTTTATAAAATGCGACCCAGGATCTTCATGCTCTCACAGACTGGGTCGCTACCAAGTAGGCTACGGAGGCTGATATTATATTAGAACACTTAAGACTAAGTGCTGTGAAGTAACAATGATGTCCCCAAGCGTGTCAGCGTCCAAGGCCCATGCCGTCGTTGAAATAGAGCACAATGTGCAGCCTTCACGGCAGTAAGATTTGATAATAACGGGGGAATTAAATGGTCAACTTCATTCCACTTGTGTCAAATTGGCCTAAGAAACGCCCGTAGAACTAAATAACTTCGCCATTACTCTTTCTCAGAGAAATGTATTTATTTGTCTCTATTATGGTGTATTTAGATTTTTTATAGCTTCATTGATTAGTGACATTTGTTGTGTTTCCATCAGCTTGCCCTTCAGAAAAGGCCTCCCCAAGACTTTTCCACAGTTTTTGGCCTTCTGATTTCCTCCTCAATATTGTCCCCGCAACCTTTGCAAATGCATCTTCTAATTTTTTTTGTAAATAAATGTTCTAACTAAGGGTTTGTTCAATTTCTAGTTCGTCGAAATCTGGGAAAAATTTAATGCTCCTAAATATAACAAAGAGCAATTTACAAGTCTTTGCTTTTAATTGATTGTTTTGATGTTTAACCTTGGTGCCGTGTAGGAATATTTAAACAATGGGTATTGTTGTCAAAATGGACTTGTAATACTGGTAATTAAACAATATTATTAATTAATTAAAAATGACCCACATGCACAACCACATCATAGAGTTCGTTTTCTAGAAATAGTATTATAAATTATTATCAATTTGTGCTAATTAACTAACTGTATAATTACATTATAATAATTACAATTTTAATCTAAGTAGATTATTTAATAGATTATTCTTTCCATACTTTGAAGTGCTAAAATAGGTACTTGTTAATACGGTCACGTAATGATGCCCTTCTGTCGACATCTGTTCGGCTTAAGTATGTAGAAAAAACTTCACGAAAGCTCTTATACAGGGTGACAAAAAACTAAGTTCATTCCCGTTGCTAGTGAGGTTTTGGGAAATAACGAAACATGCTAAATTTTTTTCCAAAACAGTTATAGTATTTACAGGTATTTTTAGGGTTCCGTAGCCAAAATGGCAAAAACGGAACCCTTATAGATTCGTCATGTCCGTCTGTCCGTCTGTCCGTCTGTCACAGCCGATTTACTCGGAAACTATAAATGCTACAGTAACAAAATTTGGTAAGGATATGCGTTGTATAAACCGCTACAGGATTATGATACTAAATTGTTAAAAAAACCATTGGGGTGGGGGCCCTCCATACATGTAACTGGGGGATAAAAAAAAAATTTTAGTTGTATATAAGCGTGTGGGGTATTAATAGAAAGGTCTTTGAAAATGATATGAAGGTTTATAAATCTCATTTTTATTTAAGCAAATCGTTTTCGAGATATCAGCTCTCAAAGTCTGAAAAATGTGTCCCCCCCCTCTATTTTTTAAACTACGCGATATAGAATTCTAAAAAAAATATATGTTTTGCACATTAATAAACTCTATCAACGATTTTTGGTTTGATTTAATTATCTTCTATAGTTTTTGAGGTAGGTTGATTTAACTTTATTTTTTTAATAATAAATTGATAATGGTACGGAACCCTTTACGCGCGAGTCCGACTCGCACTTGGCCGGTTTTTTAATTCACGTTGCATTATCATTTCTCTGAATTTATCATTGAATCCAAAAAAACATAAAAATTACCGTTAGATCATAGAGAAATGTAGAACATTAAAAAAAAACTAAAATGTATGTATGGTAACGAATTCGAGCTTTTTGATCATCACTTGCAATTTTTATATCAATATAGTCATTTGACGATTAAGTTACTTGTTACTTACATTAGTTGAAAAATTCAGGATAATTTTTTTTTGAGGAGCAGCTGAAATTGTTTAACTGAATATTTTTCGAGCTGAGGATGTGGGTTCAATACCCACCTTAGACGTTGGTGAACTTCGACATATTTTCTTTGGTATATCTAATATTTCAATTCAGGGAAATTCCAATACACTCTGATGTTAAAATGGTTCTACTTGTACTATAAGCAATTTTTTTTTTAATATTAGAACTCAGTATGTTTCTTGTATTCTGTATGAAAAAATCCACCAGGGCCCTATCCCACTAAACTTTACATATGTAAAATGTGACAAATTTGTAGAATTGTTTACATAAAAACGTACCACAAATATTACACTTATGTAGAAGCGACAAGTCTGTATTCTACAAATATATGCATTACAAATCACCGTAACACAAAGCATGGGTGGTGTGTCAATGTAGTTTGCAATTTACATATTTGTGTAATATGTAAAATTGTATTTATTACAATTTGTAAATTTAACAAATATGTAGATTACATGTTTGTATATGTAGAATTGTATTTGCAGTAATTTCTTCGACAAGGAACTTCTTTTATGTTGCGGGTAGTTTGATACCTTTTAAAAAGCGGTAAAAATACCTTCCAAGTTTCTGTGTTAATACGTGATTGATATTTTCTGGGCTCCTATTGTGCAATTTCTAAAATGCGTTTTCAAGATAAAATAACGGTTTTGAATCTCATTTTAGAGAATAAAGAGATTTTATTTGGAAGATGTAGCAATACTTTAACCCATGATGTAAAAATACACAAATGGAAAGAGATTACAAATCAGTTAGAAAAAGTGAAAATATATTGAACAAGGTTTGGAGAAACGAGCAGGTACCTACTGTTCTCGTCACGAATCGCCCTTATTTATCTCGTTTTAAGCTGTCTTAGGCGAATGTATGAATGTTCACAAGATGTCTTCGTATACACAATACAACACAGCTTTCCAGTCATCATGATCATCATCATCATCATCATCATCATCATCATCATAATAATAATAATAATCATATCAGCCGAAAGACGTCCACTGCTGAACATAGGCCTCCCCCAAAGTTTGCCACAATGACTGGTCCCGCTCCACCCGCATCCAGCGGACTCCTGCGACCTTCACCAGGCTTTCCAGTCGTGTTAGTTGAAGTGTTCAATTACAGCACGTAATACTTAAATGGCGTTGACGTCTCCATGATTGTCATCAGTATGATTTTATTCGATGTTTTCATCTTCATCTTGTTCCGTGTTTGTGATCATCTGAATAGTATTGTGATCTAAACGTTTTTCTATATTATGCAATATTACACAACTTAAAATAACCATGCTTGCATTTTTGGGTTGAAGTCTTCGATGATTCAAACATGGAAACTTTTCCTTTAAAATCCCCAGCGATTTTTCAACCATCCGTCTCATCGATTTAAAAGTTCGTAAAAACCGTACTAATGCTGCATTTCTTGGTATCTGTACGGGTATGTTTGGGGTCAGCAACCATTTTTATACCCGCTGTCTCCTAAAATGATAGCGTCAGGGAACGGTCTCCATAAAGGTAGAATGGAACTCTTGTAATGAGATTGTACTTTTTACACGCGGTGATAGAATTGTAGATTTGTAGCTACAATTCTACAAAATTGTACGCATTTTATTACAATTCATCGTAACACAAAACTTTTACGTACAATTGTAGACTACAAATATGTAAATTTTCCCGGAAAACCACTTGTAATATGTAAAGTTTTGTGATACACCGAATTGTAGATTTATCACTACAATTACATATTTGTAGAAATTTTCCGATACAAATTTGTAATATGTAATTTTTGTGATACGCTCGCTTGTATTATCTACATATATGTAATATGTAAATTGTAATTTACAATTGTAACGTTTGTGGGATAGGGCCCTGGCCCGTATTCATTGACCGCGAGTGATTGATCGTGAGGTGAAATAAAAAATGAAATTCTTGCTATACGCATAGTTAAATCACGTAGGTAATGGGACTGAAGAATGTGATACACACATCATCTGCGACGCATAATACTTGCACAATACTCCTGGGAATATGAGTGTAACCGATGGAATTGTGCCCGGCTCCCACGGCCTTACTGCTAAAAACAACAATGGTGGTGCGTTATTAGGGATCCGTTGTGAAATACGAGTATGTGGCGTGCTAATGCAGGGTGATGAGGTTCCGGGCTGACACCTGGTGAATGTTCATTTTTGGAATTATTTGTGAAGGTTTCATAGTAATAAGCGGTTATCTATCACGGTTTGGATGATGTTTGTGCACACAGTTAAGCTGCATTGGGGTAAATGAGTGATATATTTACATATAAAAAAATTTAATAATCGATTAATAATTAAACTGATACTACAGTAAGAAACATTTACCTTTAAAAGGTCAGGCATTCAGCAGGCTATCCGAGTGCTGATTTGCCAGTATCTTGATGATATAATAATATAGTCAAGTCAAGTTGATATATATGTACAATTTCATACTTTGTCAATTTTGTCATTATGACAACAATATAAGGTTACTAGCAACTTTCAAGCAAATATTGATTGTCACCGTGGATAATGTCCGGAACTTGATGAATTTAGGTCCGAAAGTAAAAAATACCTATTCATATTTATGACCTAACTTTTGAAACTAAATATGGAATTAAATCAAAAGTAATGTATTATAATTATAGAAAACGGGCAAACATACTGTATGTGTACACATAAAATACGCTTGCTTTGCCTGCCTTCCAAAAAATCATTTTGATACCGATATTTCAAAATTACCTTTCAGTCATGACAGTCATCCGCAGATCACGAACCTTGTAAAGGTCTCTGCCCACTAGACCGTAGCATACCATGACCGTAGCATGAACGTATCAGACAAAAAAATATTCTTTGTATGGAAAAGTATGAGACTATGCCCACTAGGACGTTCCGTCGCCGGCCAACACCGTCGCGTGCCATGCACGGACCGGCAAGAATTGTCGGCGAGAATATTTTGTCGGTCCTGACACGCTACGTGCATGGCACGCAACGTTGCCGGTACGGTGTGCGCAGGCGGCGAAACGGTGACCATACGGGTTCTATTTACATTTTTGTACTGTATTTACAATTTTTATCCAAAACTCTCCAAATTTTTCACTTGGGATAGTGAG
>JALPQI010029991.1:0-11051 GCA_025490895.1 Thaumatotibia leucotreta
AGACCAGCGATCGGATACCGGTTTTTCGCCATACAAAAGAACGGTTCTTATTTCGTTCTTCGGTATATGAATTCTTTGTTAATGGATGAAATTAAAGATAGAATGTTGCTTTTTTAGAATTATAACTAGCGTGAGAAACAAATATATTTAAATATTTATCAAACGGGTTACTCAGGTAATTTAAAGTCGATAATTGTTCGACATTTTTCGATCCGTTTAGAGCATCCTCATCATGGAGTACTCGCGACCAAAGCCCGACGTGTACTGCAGGCTTGCGCTCTGTTAGAGCGGGTGCTGGCCGCCTGCGGACTCGACTTTAAATGATGTAAGTAACCCGTTTGATATAGTACATTACATCAGAGGCCGGGAAAATAAGGATTTCCGCCAAGTTGGTATATACGAGCGTGCGAGCGAGGCCGGATATATCGTCGATTGTAATATGAATTAATGTAACCACCAAAATGACGAAATTGAGTTAAGTATACCGTTCGACTGTAAATTTCCTGCTCTATCGAACGGTATATATAAAATATTGATATCTAGAAAAAAATGTCGAATACGTTAACAAAAACTTTGCCATTTTATTAGGTTTCTACGTTTTTTATTAACGTATGTAAAGGTTTCCAAAAATCATAGACAATATTTTAACGTAAGTACGAATTTGTAAGTACAAAACATGTCTTTCCTAATGTACTCACCATATTTTTATAAACGTCACTGCTGTAAGCGCCGTCTGCATTGTATGGATCATAAGCAATTCTGTTTCAATTTGTGAGTTACACTAAATTCGGAAATCCACTTTTGATGATTTTCATTGATTTGTTAACGTATATCCAAATTTTTTTGAAAATGTTTAACGTAAGCACCAGCCATTTCCTGAACTATAAGTGTGGTCGCAGTTAGTAACTGTCTATCAATTAGACCTCTCAAAAATAAAACAAATAAGATAAACATCATTTCAATAGGATAATTAACTAAAAAGATACAACATACTTTATAAATGTCCATTTCGTTTTTTGGCTCTCCTGAAAAGTCGTCATTTGGTGGTTACATTAATTCATATTACAACTGACGATATAGGTAACGAAGCCGGGAATCCATTTTACGCCGCGGCGTTTTTAGTGCTTTTCTCAAACATACAAAGAAATACAAAAAAAATAATGACAATGTTGGCGTGATAAAAAAAAGTTACTTTGAAGGCCTAGGCCTGAAAAGTGTTAAATTCCATTTCCATCCTAGCGAGTTACTGCGCCCTAAAAGCGATACTTGCGAGTCTAAATATTTTAAGGAACGTAAAGACAATATTTTATTGCATATTTTAGAAAAATATATTTAAATAGGTATAGGATGTTGCTAATTACATAAAATATTGACTACTACATAAAGCGTAATAAAATATTTTAAAATATTGGGTTATTTCTAAAAAACTGGTTTCGATCCCTGACCTAGACAATAAGACGGACAACATTATATAAATTTAAGCCAACTCTTCAAACATCGTGCTTCCGTACGCGCCATCACATATACGTAGTGGCCAATCTTACATGTATTCTAACATGACAATAAAGCCAAGATGCTTAATATATGCTTATAGCCAAGTTGCCAATCGCTAACGCTTAGTAGCGTATCGTAGTTTTCCCTCTCTGTTACTCTTTCATATTAGTGCGACAAAGACAGTTAGCTGCCTTTCCTTTACGATTGACGATTAAGCGCTAGCGATTGGCAACTTGTCTAAGTACCCTGCTCAGATATTTGTGAACACCGAGGCCGCTCCGATATATCTGATGGCGACTGTACAGAATTAGTATGGAAATGCAATCGCTTATTCCAGTTGCGTATATTTTGTAAAGGTGTGTTTAAACCAAAAGAGCATTCGCTGTTCTATCGTCCGTTCTACGAAATCAACCAATCACGTTTTGTGTAACGATCGAATTTCGTAGAGTGGGGGGTTAGAATAGCGAATGCTCTTTTGGTTTGAACGCACCTTTACACGAGGATCGAACGAAATTGTTTATATTGGGTCATTACCTATAAAATTGGCGTTTTTGGTCATAGAGTTTAGTTGGTCGGGACAAAATTCTTTTCATTGTCTTGTTTCATACCTACCACTCTGTCACGCTTTTAGTTGTTGTTTCGACCCAGTAGGTATATAAAAAAAATCCGGTGCACTACAAGTGCTTTCTTTTTCACGCTACATTTTAACCCATACATCAAAAATTGGAAACATAACATCATCTTATACAAAAATCACAACTGTGGCACGTTTTAGGGACACAAAATAAGACAACGAAAAGAATTTTGACCCGGTCCCTAATTTTATTATCTAAAAAATAACTTACATATTATATTTATAGTGCACTAGCAAAGGTTTTTTCACACTATTAATTGTATTTTTTATTTTTTCCTTGAGTGATAGCTGCTAGGTATTCTAAAATAAGCTTTGAAAACCACTCTTAGTCTTGCCTTATGCTGCCGGTTCATATGTTGCAAATAGGTATAAATGTGTTATAGAACCTTGTTTTATGTAATAGAGATATACAAAACACGCCTTAGAAGTGTCTAATATACTGTCAATATATGGTTCATTTTGATTTTGTCATGAAAAAAAAGATACACAAAATTCACTGTATGGAAAATAGACTTTTCACAAAATTCTCCATACTAAACACCAATTTTATAGGTAACTATCTAATATGTATATCTTTTAAGTTGCCCATAGTTTACTCCAACAAAAGCGAAATGCCTACTCAAATGAACAATTTAACTTAAAACGTAAAATGCTCTTTTTAAATCCCTTCCTGTTTCGATTCATTTCCTGTCATGATTGCAATCATGCTGAATTAATAGGTTGTTGAAGGGAGGCGATGATTTTATTTTTAATTCCATTCCTTTGTTTTCAGGTATGTCAGATGCAGTGTCGGGGAATTTTTAAATTTAAAAGAGCATTAAGTAAGTACAGTGAATAATGTAATGCCTTAAATGGGAAAAAACTTTTTCACACCTCCTATTCGAATACGGGTCTTTTCTTCCCTGCTAGGAGGGATCAAAGTGGCACTTTTCTGTTCAAGGACTTTCTGTTGCCAGCCTAAAAAAATACAATGAAATATGAAAATAAACAGTACGTTCATAATTGATAAAAATTTCTTCAGAATCGATTATTTGTATAAATATTAAATATGTGATATATCTTTTATTTTTCTCATAGATGGTGTGAAAAGCAGTATGTGTCACACTTATTTTAGTAGTAGTAATATCAAAATTATTTTGTCTTTGGCTTTAACGCTTGAATCCGCCCACGCCGGGAATATACCATTTTGATCCCTTGGGACACAATCTACTATTTCATCAGCATCACACTTGCTGTCTAAGCGCTCCATTGCTTGCATGCGTAGCGGGAATAATAGAAAAGTGAAATTCTTTAGGAAGTAATAGAAATGTTTGTACGTCATAGAATAATACTTTGTCTTAAAACTTAAATTTTTGTCCGCAAGTGTGATGAAAAACATGATATGCATCACGATCGGTAAGCGGAATACTAACTCGAGTCCTTAAAAGCCCACCGCCTACGGCGCCGGGCTTCTAACACTCTCGTCAGTGATTCCGTACTTACCTCCCTTGATGCACAATGTACTAATATTCATCTGGCAGACAATGGTATAGACTGGAAATGTAAAAATCGAATGTCTAAAAATGGCGATAATCCTTTCTTAGTAAACACGGTTAGATTACTTAACAAGGCGTAAATTACGAATGATGTATCCACTATCTACATGAGGCTATTTGCCGAGATCATCTACAATATCCTAAACAGTGTTTTCAATGCAAATCTCACAGAAAGTCTCATGTTACAATCTGCAATACTGTCAGGATCTTCTTACCGCTTTCTACCTAAAATCACATTGTTGCCACAGATACAATCGAAAACGACACCGTACACGATTTAAAACTGTTGCATTTTGTTTTTAATCGACTTCAAAAAAGTTATCAATTTGATTTCTTTTTGTAGGTTCTACTCGATATCTCCGAGAATCGTGAACCGATTTTCATTTTTTTTAAATCGAATTGGTATAACTCCGAGATGGTCCCGTTGGCACCAAATCAGGGTCCGATGATGGGACCTTGGAGAAATCAGTTTAAATTCGGGTTACGAGTTTTATTTGATGAATATTATTTATTTAGAACACATCCATTCATATGAATATTCAGTATATTGGGTATTTGTCAAATAGTTACAACCATGTTCAAAATTTAAGGAAAATATACAGGAATCCCAATATTTCGTAAAATAGCTGCTGCGTCCAGCTTTCTGTTCATAATATAAAGACATGGAAACTTAAGTTTAGGTAGGTATGACAACTAAAGAGAAATCAGTTTAAATTCGGGTTACGAGTTTTATTTGATGAATATTATTTATTTAGAACACATCCATTCATATGAATATTCAGTATATTGGGTATTTGTCAAATAGTTACAACCATGTTCAAAATTTAAGGAAAATATACAGGAATCCCAATATTTCGTAAAATAGCTGCTGCGTCCAGCTTTCTGTTCATAATATAAAGACATGGAAACTTAAGTTTAGGTAGGTATGACAACTAACGTAACTACTCACAAAACTGTATGAAAAATACCCAAATGCAATCGATTAAAAACAAATTATTATTCTATACTAAACATAATTATATTAAGTAGCCTTAGCGTAGATGGTAGCTGCCTACGATGATGAAGGGCCCGGATTCAAATCCTGGCAAGCGCATATATTTGTGTCATACAAATTTCTTCTTAATACTCATAAACCCATGAAATCCGTATAACTGTCATTCTTCATTTTAATGCAGCGCGCCATCTTACACAAATAGATCTATCTTTTGCCAATATATTTTTAAACAGTACAATAATGTTACATATAGCCCTTAAACTTTCTAAAATTGTCGTGTCGTCCCCGCCTTATCTATTCACACCAAATCTGGCGTTTCTACTACGTCGTTTAAAAGCCATGAATGAGAGATTTAACTCGTACAAATCGGTGCTTTTATGATATCATCGGGCGAGCTCGCGTAAGCTCAGGAATTATCAAGTTACGTAAAATGTTTCTCAATGGAATTTCTTCCTGTTCTATTACGTAATGGTACAGGATGTCTAATGTCTATACGTGAGCCAGTTTCGCTTAAAGCGATTATATTTTAAAGTCAAACGGGACTTAATCGCGTAAACTTACGTTACATCATCATCATCATCATCAGCCTATGTTAGAGGGTGGATTTCAAAACTCGGAAAAAAGTTGCGTTTCGGTGTTTAAAAAAATATATTTTAGGTTTTTTACTTTGATTTTTATTCTTTTCGTTATTCAGTAGTTTTATCTTTAAAGCCCTTTGATCAAAATAATCGAAATCTAAATAGTTTCATTTTAATAAAATGTTTTATATGTCAAAAGTCATCACCATCTAACAAAAAAATCTGAACCTCCATATTTGTACTGAAAATTATCGCAACACAAACGTACGATTGCGAATTTTACTTCAGTAATCGTTTTTAAATATTGTTGTTAAACGTTCAAAAAAATATGATAAAAATCCTTCATCGCGTAAGTACTATTTAAAATATTTAAAAGTTTAACACCAAAAATTCATCAACACCGTAAGCGCACTGTCAAAGTTGAGGTAGTTTTGTACTCGTGCGTCTAAATATACCGGGTGTACCCACGCCCGCCTCCTCAATTCAGGTGAAACAGCGGAACCGAGTACACGTTTGTCTTTGAGGGCTCAAACCAAAAAAAATCATAAAAAAGTGACTGCAGTAAGTGATTAACACGCTGTGGCGTCATAACCATCCACGAGTGGTTTACAGTAAGTAATTGAATAATATTTAAACTAATTACTTGGGAATACGTAACCTTAAAGGAACTTACTAGTGAGGCGTTGACGTTGCTTTAAGTATTAGTGTTCTAAAATAATCTAGGATTTTGTGTGAAATCGTCAACACCGAGCGTGTCAACACCGGTACTGAAGCAATGGATGGTTATGATCCTGTATGTATGGAGTTGACAATTTTTGTAAATTGGTGCATAATTTTTGGTTTTTCTTGTAGTAGCAAGTGCCATTAAATGTTCAGCGGTAGAGAAAAGTCTGAGAAGGGAAGGAGTCAACAAGACAATAGCGCTATGGATAGGGAAATTGCTCAAGTGTAGATCTATAAAGGCGACACTGGGCGGAATATAAAAAGTCAATTAGTCCTAAAAGAGGTTTCCCACAGGGTGGACTTGTACTCATTAGTGAAGAAAATAAGGGGGGCTTATATATGCAAGCTTACTCCGATGACGGAGTGCTATATAGTCGAACGTGGACCGGTACTAAGCACCATAAGGGACATAATGGCCAGTAGTATCCAAAAAGTGCTGGAATGGTGCAGAGAGAGAGACTCGATTTAAATCCATCAAAAACGAAGCTCGTGTTATTCACTAACAAAAGGAAGACAGAAGAGATGAGGCCCATAAGGGTACATGACAAGGAGCTGGAGTTGGTAAACGAGCAAAAGTATCTGGGGGTGACTCTGGGTAGCACGCTCAGGTACAAAACTCATGTAAAAGAACAAACGGCGAAAGCCATAAGAACACTGTATCAATACAAAAGAGCGGTGTGAAGGAAATGGGGGTTAAAGTCGAGGATATTGGAGTGGATCTCCAAGGCGATTATACTTCCCGAGTACTATATGGAGCGGTGGTCTGGTGGCACAGAGCACATATTAAGAAATATCAGAGGTACCTAGCAAAGGTGCAGAGGCAACCCGACAACCCGACACACGCCTTAGAGGTAGTACTAGGTATAAAGGCGCTACATATAGAAGCGGAAAAGAGGGCCATAGAACAGTGGTACCGAATGAAGGCATACAAGGAATGGAGAGGAAGTTGCGTACACAAGCGACACGAACTAATACAAGATAGGGTACTGTCTAAAATGGAAATGATGGTAACTCACAATGACCTCATAAAGAGGAAGAAGATATTCGATAAGAAATATAGAGTACATATTGGGGAGAGGGACAACTGGAAGGTAAACGTCGCACATCCGACGTTGATATGCTTCACTGACGGTTCGATAAGAAGCTCCACAGGTCTAGCTGGAGCAGGCATACCTACTATATAGTTATCCCGAAATTGGGGGAAAAGGTATCTGTCCCACTTGGTAGGTATACGAGTGTGTTTCAGGCAGAAGTTCGTGCCATACTACGGTGCGTAAGGCTCATAAAGGAGCAAGTGCAGCAGACGAGAGCCGTGGTCATATACACGGATAGTCAGGCAGCAGTGAAGACGCTAAAGAAGCCAGCGACAAAATCTTCTTTGGTACAGGAATGTAAGGAGACAGGAACTAAACTCGCTTGGAAGTTTGGAATAAACTACAAACATTCAAAGGCGCTTTGAAAATACATTGTTGATTTGACTGAAAATTGGTTGATTTAATACCCTTATGAATCTTATGATATAGTAAATCGTCATTACCATACACATAGTATCATCCCCATCCATTAAAAAAATCATAACCATGGCATGGTCGTCATCACCATCTCGTGTAAAATATTTTTGATGCCTATAATTTCGAAATTATGCATCAAATTAGTGTGGAATCATAACAAGATACTCTAATAAATATAACTTAACAATTCTAGATACATATTTATGCATTTAATTAATAAAAGAAAAATAATAAAATTTTGTATGGTGAAAATTTTCTTGATGAAATCCACCCTAGAGTATGTTAGTCCACTGCTGGACGTAGGCCTCTCCTATTAACTATGCGTACAGACGCATAAGGAGGTAAATACCCATAATCGCCACGCTGGGCATGCGGATTGGCGATCGCAGTAATGTGTCCACCAGGATGACGCTGCTGCCCATTATCAATCTTGTAGAATGGTCAGTGACACTTCAATCCCTTAGTCGACTCTTACGACACCCGCAGGAGGAGTTGGGGTGGTGACAAATGTATTCTTACTGCCGTCACCACACGGCGTTACGTTACGTCATGCCCGAAATGTCAGGACAATATTTAAAGCCCCTTATTCATAAACGTTTGTTAACTTAACAAGCCGCTAATAATTGTTTGTCCCTTTTGGTCTTAACAATGTGTCCATAAGAGCAAAAGGGACAAGCAATTATTAGCGGCTTGTTAAGTTAACAAACTTATGAATAATGGGGTAAGACCCCATTTCTAGTTAAAGTTTAGAGATAATCATAAAATTTTAACAATATTTAAGCGATTTTGTTTTCACGATATTAATTTGATAAAAAAAAGAAACAACAAAACAATTCTCATTTCATATAAAATATGGAAAGACATTTATAAAATTCTTCCGTTATACTCGAAAAGCAAATAAATAACGAACCATAAAAAAAAATTACCCGTTTCCAATAAATCTTGAATAATTCTAAGACAATAATATATTTGATGCTCCGTAGATATGTAAATACATAGATTAATGTACGAAATATAGGGAGACAACATACATCATGTAAAACTAGTGATGTTTTTTTTAAAGGCCTATTATTCTGGGTCGTAGTTATTCACTTATATTGCTCTTCGGTGAACGCAATCATTTTGTAGAAGCACACACACAGTATGTCGCCGCGTGCCTGCTATACGGCCACATCTCAAAATAGAATTGTGTGGTAAAATTGACCATATTTTCCTGCAATACGGCCACATCTTCCATAAAAATTGATTTTGAAATGTGGCCGTATAGCAGGCACACGGCGATGTATCTATCTAACCTAAGCCCACTATCTTCTTCTTCTTCTCAGCATATTTTACTCCACTGCAGGATGTATGCCTCTTGCAATTTTCTCCACCTCTAACTGTTTGCGGCGTCCCTCTTCCAGGTCGGCCGTGCCGTCTTTTTTATTTCGTCCGACCATCTGACAGCTGGCCTGCCTACGCTTCGGCTTCCTATTCTTGGCCTCCACAAGAGGGCTCTAGTCGCCCACCGCCCATCATCATTTCAGCACACGTGTCCCGCCCATCTCCATTTCAAGCCCACTATACAAAGTCCTTAATCCATATTGTGAAAGCACAATATTAATATCAAATATTTAACACAATACACACTTGAAACACTTCCCGCCCGTCCCGACACTTGTCGAGTCCTTGCGAAATAAAAAACACTTTACAGAGAACGACATCCATTTACTTAAAGCAGGAATAAACATGCATTAGCCTGCTTCCAGCGGAGTGCTCTCGAAAAGGGGGGGTATTTCGAAGCGAACGACATTACGTTTTATATCATGTCGAATGTGAAACGAGTTTAGAAAGGTCACGGTTATTTGATTTGATCAAATGGTTTTGAAGTATAACGGCCATTGTCGCACTGTTGAAGTTGGATTCGAAATGGCAGTTATGTCGTTTTAAACCAAATAAAGGGTAAAAATAGGACTCGGATAGTTAGATAGTTTCAACTTGCACAGGTGATGTGTATCTGTTGTCGCTGTGATAACAAATACTAAAAGCAGAATAAAATTATATAATGTATGGCGGATCACTCATAAATTGTGTTTTTGGCTCTATAAAATACCATAATTATTTCAATATTTCGAGAAATAATAAGTTACCTAAAAGATCACTCTTTACCCATAAGCTGTTTTTTACCCCTACTTTTAATATATTAATTGTGTTCAATAAAGTAGCGATACAATATGTCATATCGGCGGTCGAGACCCTTTGACACCTCGAAAATGCTACGAGTATTCCATTCCATGTTGATGACCTAAGAAAAGAAAAGTGATCATTTTAGACTAACGTATACTTTAAATCGGTCTAGATCTAATTACCGTAGCCGATTTTTTTCGAATGGAATTTCATGTCTAATTTTCCTATTAATATGTCCTGTATCATCACATCGTCAGCTACGGTAATTAGATATAGATCTAGACATTTCATAATGGCTGAAATACGGGGTTGAAAAATCAGCCCTTGTAAAGGTCATTAGCAGGACCCGGATTTTCCATCGCACTGTAAGACGTTAGTGTACCATGGAGCCGGTATTATGAATCCGAGTCCTGGTTATTAGAATAGCCCCCGTATGACCATCCTTCAGGGATGAGCGCTGTTCGCTAAGTGACTGGTTGCACTTACCGGCGTTTGCGCGGATGCCGTGAACTTTGCTAATAATTATACTTTCTTTGGTAAATGTATAGGATGTAATCTTTAAGTTCTACTAGCCCAGACATTAAAATTTGTTAGTGAAATTTGAATTTATAGTGTAGGAATTAGAATAAAATTTCTTTTGTTTAAGAAAGGAGGCGGAGATGAACTCCTGTCAGTTTAACGCGGTCTTACTGTCTATCGCTCTCGCTCGTTAGATAAAAAAAAAACCGGCCAAGAGCATGTCGGGCCATGCTCAGTGTAGGGTTCCGTAGTTATTCAAAAACGGCTGAGCCGATTATGTTCGAAATAGTTTTATTTTAAAGTACTCTACAAGCCCACTATTCATGTTTTTTTTCATAGTTTTTGGACCTTCCGATCAAAAGTTAAAGGGGGGGGCACATTTTTTTTCTTCTGGAGCGATTATCTCCAAAAATATTGAATTTAGAAAAAAACTATCTTTTTAAGACCCTTATTCTTTTTAAGAGCCCTATTTAATGATACCCCTTGCTATTAGGATTACGTAAAATAAAAAAAAACATCCCCACTTCACCAGTTGTGGAGGTACCCGAAAAAAAAATGTTTTTTCTAGTTTTTATTGTACCACTTTGTTGGCATGATTAATATTTTATGTATACCTGTACCAAATTTCTGATTTCTAGTATTAACGGCCACTGAGCTATGCTGCGGATAGACGGACGGACGGACAGACGGACAGACGGACATGGCGAAACTATAAGGCTTCCGTTTTTTGCCATTTTGGCTACGGAACTCTAAAAATCACGTACACTGACATCATAAAACTTCATACTGTAGCCATGAGTTTACTCGATACGTAAAGGTCGTAAAGCATTCTATCGATCTCGCACTAATTTATTGGAGCGGCCGCGATGGAAAGCGGCCCTACCGCGAAAAACAATA
>JALPQI010029993.1:0-10822 GCA_025490895.1 Thaumatotibia leucotreta
GTATTACACGTATGCGAATTAGTCAGAAACGAGTACAATGATGAAAATTGCAAAAAAAAGTTCCCGCCATCCTGGATTTTAGAATGGACCCTGGAATCGTATTCCACGTATGCGAATTAGTCAGAAACGAGTATAATGATGAAAAATGCAAAATAGAAGTTCCCGCCATCTTGAATCTTAGAATGGACCCGAAAATCGTATTCCACGTATGCGAATTAGTCGGAAACAAGTATAATGATGAAAATTGCAAAATAGAAGTTCCCGCCATCTTGAATCTTAGAATGGACCCGGAAATCGTATTACACGTATGCGAATTAGTCAGAAACGAGTATAATAATGAAAATTACAAAAAAAAGTAGCCGCCATCTTGGATCTTAGAATGGACCCGGTAATCGTATTACACGTAGGTATGCGAATTAGTCAAAAACGAGTACAATGATGAAAATTGCAAAAAAAAGTTCCCGCCATCTTGGATCTTAGAATGGACCCGGAAATCGTATTCCACGTATGCGAATTAGTCGGAAACGAGTATAATGATGAAAATTACAAAAAAAAAGTTCCCGCCATCTTGGATCTTAGAATGGACCCAAAAATGATATTCCACGTATGCGAATTAGTCAGAAACGAGTACAATGTTGAAAATTGCAAAAAAAGTTCCCGCCATCTTGGATCTTAGAATGGACCCGGAAATCGTATTACACGTATGCGAATTAGTCAGAAACGAGTATATATGATGAAAATTACAAAAAAAAAGTTCCCGCCATCTTGGATCTTAGAATGGACCCAAAAATGATATTCCACGTATGCGAATTAGTCAGAAACGAGTACATGTTGAAAATTGCAAAAAAGTTCCCGCCATCTTGGATCTTAGAATGGACCCGGAAATCGTATTACACGTATGCGAATTAGTCAGAAACGAGTATCATAATGAAAATTACAAAAAAAAAGTTCCCGCCATCTTGGATCTTAGAATGGACCCAAAAATGATATTCCACGTATGCGAATTAGTCAGAAACGAGTACAATGTTAAAAATTGCAAAAAAAAGTTCCCGCCATCTTGGATCTTAGAATGGACCCGGAAATCGTATTACACGTATGCGAATTAGTCAGAAACGAGTATAATAATGAAAATTACAAAAAAAAGTAGCCGCCATCTTGGATCTTAGAATGGACCCGGAAATCGTATTACACGTATGCGAATTAGTCAGAAACGAGTACAATGTTGAAAATTGCAAAAAAAGTTCCCGCCATCTTGGATCTTAGAATGGACCCGGGAATCGTATTCCACGTATGCGAATTAGTCGGAAACGAGTATAATGATGAAAATTGCAAAAAAAAAGTTCCCGCCATCTTGGATCTTAGAATGGACCCGGAAATCGTATTACACGTATGCGAATTAGTCAGAAACGAGTACAATGATGAAAATTGCAAAAAAAAAGTTCCCGCCATCTTGGATTTTAGAATGGACCCGGAAATCGTATTCCACGTATGCGAATTAGTCAGAAACGAGTATAATGATGAAAATTACAAAAAAAAGTTCCCGCCATCTTGGATCTTAGAATGGAACCCAAAATGATATTCCACGTATGCGAATTAGTCAGAAACGAGTACAATTTTGAAAATTGCAAAAAAAAGTTCCCGCCATCTTGGATCTTAGAATGGACCCGGAAATCGTATTACACGTATGCGAATTAGTCAGAAACGAGTATAATAATGAAAATTACAACAAAAAAGTTCCCGCCATCTTGGATCTTAGAATGGACCCAAAAATGATATTCCACGTATGCGAATTAGTCAGAAACGAGTACAATGTTGAAAATTGCAAAAAAAAGTTCCCGCCATCTTGGATCTTAGAATGGACCCGGAAATCGTATTACACGTATGCGAATTAGTCAGAAACGAGTATAATAATGAAAATTACAAAAAAAAGTAGCCGCCATCTTGGATCTTAGAATGGACCCGGAAATCGTATTACACGTATGCGAATTAGTCAGAAACGAGTACAAGGATGAAAATTGCAAAAAAAAGTTCCCGCCATCTTGGATCTTAGAATGGACCCGGAAATCGTATTAGGGTGCGGTTAAATTAAAAGAGCATTCGCTGTTCTAACCTCCCACTCTACGAAATTCGATCGGTACACAAAACGTGATTGGTTGATTTCTTAAAACGGGCGCTAGAACAGCGAATGCTCTTTTGGTTTAAACGCACCTTAACACGTATGCGAATTAGTCAGAAACGAGTACAATGATGAAAATTGCAAAAAAAAGTTCCCGCCATCTTGGATTTTAGAATGGACCCAGGAATCGTATTCCACGTATGCGAATTAGTCGGAAACGAGTATAATGATGAAAATTACAAAAAAAAGTTCCCGCCATCTTGGATTTTAGAATGGACCCGGAAATCGTATTCCACGTATGCGAATTAGTCAGAAACGAGTACAATGTTGAAAATTGCAAAACAAGTTCCCGCCATCTTGGATCTTAGAATGGACCCGGAAATCGTATTTCACGTATGCGAATTAGTCGGAAACAAGTATAATGATGAAAATTGCAAAATAAAAGTTCCCGCCATCTTGAATCTTAGAATGGACGCGAAAATCGTATTCCACGTATGCGAATTAGTCAGAAACGAGTATAATGATGAAAATTACAAAAAAAAGTAGCCGCCATCTTGGATCTTAGAATGGACCCGGAAATCGTATTACACGTATGCGAATTAGTCAGAAACGAGTACAATGATGAAAATTGCAAAAAAAAGTTCCCGCCATCTTGGATTTTAGAATGGACCCGGGAATCGTATTCCACGTATGCGAATTAGTCGGAAACGAGTATAATGATGAAAATTACAAAAAAAAAGTTCCCGCCATCTTGGATCTTAGAATGGACCCAAAAATGATATTCCACGTATGCGAATTAGTCAGAAACGAGTACAATGTTGAAAATTGCAAAAAAAGTTCCCGCCATCTTGGATCTTAGAATGGACCCGGAAATCGTATTACACGTATGCGAATTAGTCGGAAACGAGTATAATAATGAAAATTACAAAAAAAAGTAGCCGCCATCTTGGATCTTAGAATGGACCCGGAAATCGTATTACACGTATGCGAATTAGTCAGAAACGAGTACAATGTTGAAAATTGCAAAAAAAGTTCCCGCCATCTTGGATCTTAGAATGGACCCGGAAATCGTATTACACGTATGCGAATTAGTCAGAAACGAGTATAATAATGAAAATTACAAAAAAAGTAGCCACCATCTTGGATCTTAGAATGGACCCAAAAATGATATTCCACGTATGCGAATTAGTCAGAAACGAGTACAATGATGAAAATTGCAAAAAAAAGTTCCCGCCATCTTGGATTTTAGAATGGACCCGGAAATCGTATTCCACGTATGCGAATTAGTCGGAAACGAGTATAATGATAAAAATTGCAAAAAAAAGCTCCCGCCATCTTGGATTTTAGAATGGACCCGGGAATCGTATTCCACGTATGCGAATTAGTCGGAAACGAGTATAATGATGAAAATTACAAAAAAAAAGTTCCCGCCATCTTGGATCTTAGAATGGACCCAAAAATGATATTCCACGTATGCGAATTAGTCAGAAACGAGTACAATGATGAAAATTGCAAAAAAAGTTCCCGCCATCTTGGATCTTAGAATGGACACAAATGGAAAATTCAAAAAATGTGGACACAATAAGAGAAAAATAGTATTAGCCCTTTTTTTCTTACAGAGTTTGTTGGATGTTGGACAGAGTAGAGCTATTTATTGCCAATGATATTGATAGAGTGCCATTAGTAAGAGTTTAATTATTATTTCGCTATGTGAGTTTGGTATTGAAGCGTAGAATAGAAACAGAATGCAATGCTCAGATTACCTTCAATTTTCTATGCCTCTCGTTTCGTTTGTTGCCAGCTCGTCAGATTACGGTAAAGCAAAGAGAATACTGACAACTAAACGGCAACGCCGCGCCGCAATGTATTTGTTATATAATTCGGATATACCCTAATCAGCTATTTATTGTTATAAGTTGTTATGTTACGGGTTCAAATCCTAGCATATGACTTGTAATGTATGTATTTTTTTGTTATTATTAGCGATTTAGGGACTTTTTACTTTTTTTTTGTATGTATTTATTAGTTTTTCGGTTTTTTAGACCTCCTTAAACATTTAAAATCAATATATGCAAGATTTTGTTTAGCGACATCTATAGATTATTTCTGTCAAGACTCGAGTAGTGTACTGTTTGACGTGTATCGAGAAAAACGCATAAAAATATGTACGTGCAATAATAGATGGCGCTGAAATCAATTTATTCCAAAAATAGTTAATTTTTTTATTTACTAATTTACTCTTCTAGAAAGGGTGGTTTTGACTATTTTCGATGTATGATGCTAAATTAATTAAAACTGTGCACTAACAGGTAGTAAATATCTGGATTTCAAATAAAACTAAATCTAGTACTAGTCAATCGTGCTCCTAGTGACATCTATTGTAACATATTCCGAACTATTTGAGCCTTCTATGAAACAGACCCTCTATATTTGGGTACTTTGTAGTATGGGCAAAATTGAGACAAATAAAAATATCAATTCCTGTTTCGGCAAGCTTTGAACCATGTAAGTACAGCAGGCTTCTTCACATAACTATGCCTACCCTATTCTTTCGTATTGTGTAGGGAGCAATCGGCACTTATAAACCTCAAACTTATTCCGGTTCCCCAGTAACAGTGTCACTTTCAATGCCACATTCGTCTTCGCCGCGAAGAATTTTAAAGTATCCTTTGTCGCCCCAGTCGCTGTTCCAGGAGTTGGCGCACAGCCAGTACTTCTTGCCATCCTCCACTCCCCAACCCAACATTTTAATAGCGTGGAGACCTACGACATTGTCTACTGTATGCGAATACACGCCTGTTTTATAATGAATGAAGTCTTGATACACAACAAAGCCCGCTTCAACTGGACCGTTCTTATACAACTCTGCTTTAATGTTGTCTTCTCCGTCAACAGAAAAAACTTTTTTGGCGCGATGCTTGTCTTGGTCATATTTTACATTGTAACCAACTTCGCATTTAGATGTACACGCTGGCGTTTTTGAATTGTGATCGCACTTCGGCCTCGGTCCGTCCACAGCATGCTCGCATGGGGGTATCTCATAAGGCCTGCAGCCCTCAGACGAACCATATTGCCCTCCAGATACTATACCGACCTCCTGCCAATATTTGAACGCATCTGATGGTGTACCACCTTGACAGCCGCTGCATGACTCGCAGCAACTCACCAAATCCTGGGCTGAGAAGTGAACATGTTTTGTGCCATTGGAGTAAGTGCAAACGCGATCGGTCATAGTTTCAACCGCACCGAA
Source organism: Thaumatotibia leucotreta (assembly GCA_025490895.1). Taxonomy (NCBI): domain Eukaryota; kingdom Metazoa; phylum Arthropoda; class Insecta; order Lepidoptera; family Tortricidae; genus Thaumatotibia; species Thaumatotibia leucotreta. The sequence goes on from JALPQI010029993.1 coordinate 5,367, forward strand.
AGCCCAGCAGCTGCCACATGATCCTTGGTCTCTGATTTCATTTAAACTCGGACAGTTCGGCCACTTGTCTCTGGGATGGAAGTTTTCCGGTAAACTGGCGATTAAATCAACGTCGTGGGTTATGACGGGAAGTTTTGACCGCTTTGTGTCATTGATTACTCCACATAAACCTTCGATGAAAGTTAGAGGAGTGTCCACTGGAAAGTTCCGGCCGGCCTTCCACGAACTTTGCTTCGAGTTAATCTGAGATATGAACTCATCGGAGAGGGGGTGCGGGGAGTCGTTTGCCGCTGCGAATGCAGCAGCAATTAATATTGTGCTGATTACGATGGTCAATGCCATAGTTTTATAGTGAAGGTATTACGTCTAACGTCGTTTCAATGGTGCGAGTAGGAGCGCGAGTGGCGTAAATGCTGAGGATTTGCTTAAATACTTAAGTACAGGTATGTGGACATATTGTAAAAATGTACCAATAAATATTAAAACTGCATACCTACTATAAATATTCGCACATGTCTTTTTACTAGCAATCCAAATTTTATTTTCCACGTGTAGATGTAATTATCAATCTACACGTGGACATTGTGGATAATAAAATTTGGTAGAATGTCTGTCCAGTATTCCGATCTACGAAGGGTAGGTAAGTACGAGTAGAATGGTTGGAATTGTGAAGTGTTGTTACGGACGCATTTGCGCTGATAAGTAGGCCCGCACATTTACATAGTTGAGTCTTGGGCCAAGAGAGTCCCGTTTCCTTCAATTCGTTAACTACTGCTTACCTCCAAGTATGTCAGTTGTCCGCGTCTCCTGTAGATAGGTTATCGTATTGTGTCTATCTTGTTTAAGTGATGCTGAGTAATCACAAATTTCTTGTTCCTGATGTCGTGTGATCACCCTTAACAAAGGAGAGTATAGTAGTAGGTATACTGGTATCTCTGTTTTTCCCGATAAAGTTTAAACAGTTTCTTTGAGTCATGACATGACGGACAGCAACATAATCATAATTTAATAGACTGGTTGGACACAGTACTGCCATCGACAATCCGCTTGTCCGACTTAGCGATTACGGGCTTCACCTCCTAATGCGTCAATGCATAGTCAAAGTCAAAGTCAAAGTCAAATAATTCTTTATTCAAATTCCCAAGTAACAAAAGCGAATCTAAAAAGGGGATATTAGATATCTAATAGACTTTGATTTGATTGTCTACCATAAGAGTAACATTGCCCCCAAGCTATCTTCAATAACGCTTATAGATAGTCTATAGTAAAGTGGGCACAACCTTGTAACTATTCATAAGTCTCCCTCTAGAAACCACGAATAGACAGAGTTAAGAATTAAACATTTTCAAATAGTCTTAAGGCATTCTTCTAGAGTCTTTCTATACTATTTATAGACCACGATATGCACTAGTAGATGGTTAATAGATAAGCTTGAGAGCTAAACAGAAGTATTTACCTGAGAAGTTTTAAAACCAAATTAACTCAACCCTGCCAATCTTAAGAAAGATTTTAATAGAAATAGACAACGATACGTATAATGGCGCATATCTCAAAAGAATAATGCAAATAATATAACAAAATGTAATATTACAAAATGGCGTGACAAATTTCTAACTTCTTATTTCATGCACCTAGTTTTCATCGGCTAATACTGATACTTAAACTTGCAAAACTTGGTGCGGATGAAAGTCTCTCGCTGAATTTGTGTAAAACTCTCTTTAAATAAGAGCGCCCGCTTGAAATGTAATATTTAATAAAATATTAACCAAATATAAAAATATAAAAAAATATATATTGTGTTTATATGTTTAAGCCATTTAATTCATTCATAATATAGCATATTAAAAAGTATAGGACGATTTGTTACAGAGAATATATTCATAAAAGTACAAAAACAAGCCAAAAAATAGTTCGCTACAATAATTTCACAAAATATTAGGCAGTAAAAATGGCGTCTAGTTAAACTTGTCTAGAAAAATGATTTCTTTAAAACAAACTTTCTAAAGAATAATCTGTAGTATAGCTCTAGTAAATGACAAGACTATTTTTACTTGTTGCAAACCAAACTTCCTAGTCGAGGAATAAACTGGTTTATGAGTGGTTTAAGATTACCTATAAACTGCCATTTTTGTATACTGTTTTAACTTCTCACAGTATTTCTAGACATCAATCAGAGAACTGGCATTTTGAGTGCGTTAAGTATCATTTTGGATGGATTAATGCAGAACGAATTCAAGAAGTTACTTTCTTAAAGATTTTTTTTTTTATTTGTTGACAATATGAAATAATGTAATGGTTGGACCCCGGTATCGGAGGTGCAAAATGGTAGCTGTCAAGTTCTTAGGGGTGGGGTAAAAATATTTGTGATGTCGATAATTAAAGTTACATATCGATAATCTTTCTTTACCATATTAATAAGCTAAGACTTTAATTAAACGCACCTATTTACGATATAAACTAGGACAATATAATTACAAAATCAACAAAATATTTATTTAATGTTATATAACATCGCCATACTTTTTATTGAGGCAATTGTCGATGAACCTTCTGAAGTTTGGGTTTTCGAATTTGGTCCAAAGTATGTTACAACTGACGAAAAACATAAGCAGATCTCGGTTACAGTTTAATTATTATCTCTTTATTTCAATATTTTCTTAGGCTAGGTTGTTATAATATGGTTATAAAAGTAAAATACAATACAACATACAAAAACAATATAAAATATAAACACATTATAAAAACCTAACCTAGGGTGCCGCCGGCAACGGGGCGGGCCCAAGCTGCCGGTGGTTAAGGTCGCAGAGAGAGGAACCGACGGACTATCCGCGCCGTGTCCAGGATTACCGCCTTCTGCATCTGACCCTTGACCCAGCCATCTATCAAGAGACTCTTAAGATGTTGGTCGAGACTCTTCGCTATTAAACCGTTCGCTGTAACGACTATCGGGACTATGATCGTCGAGTCAACATCCCACATGGCGGTTATCTCGTGGGCCAAGTCTAGGTACTTACTGGACTTGTCCTTCTCGGCCTTCACGAGATTCTCATCATGGGGGATGGTGACGTCGACGAGCACAGCCCGGCGCTGCGATCGATCTACCAGCACGATATCAGGCTTATTGGCTACAATAGTCCTGTCCGTGATGATAGGTCGATCCCAATAGAGCGTGGCACGACCATTTTCGAGAACTGGTGCAGTTGTGTACTTGTAGTATGGCACTTCGACGTCCACAAGGCCGTATTGAAGAGCAAGCTGCTGGTGTATAATACTGGCTACGAGGTTATGTCTGTGCAAGTACTCGGTGTTAGCAATCTGAGAACAACCGGAAATAATATGCCTGAGTGACTCACCGGGACGGCGGCATGCCCGACAAATGTCGACCGTACCGTCCTTCAGGATATATTTCCGGTAGTTATTCGTCATGATAACCTCATCAGCAATTGCACAGGCAAAACCCTCGGTTTCTCCGAAGAGGTCCCCGAATCGTAGCCAGTTCACCGACGCGAGCAGATCTACGTCAGGTCTGGTGAGGGCCTTGTAGAACCGCCCGTGTAGCTCCTTGCTCTTCCATACCGCCTTGCGGTCCTCGGTGCTTAGTACCACAGGTTTGCGCCAGTTCTCTTTTGCCAAGGAGAGCGGCGTGAGGTTCCGGTCTACTGCCACCACATCTCGATGCATCCCGCACTCATTGTTAAGAAAATAGTTTCTAAGATTGTACACCTCGTGGTTGTGGAGGTTTTTGGCATTTAAGAAGCCGCGACCCCCACACCTCCGCGGGATGTACAATCTCATAACTGATGAGCGCGGGTGTAGCATTCGATGTGTGATGAGCAGTGTACGGACCCTTCGATCCAGGGCGTCCAGCTCGGTCTGAGTCCACCTTAGTACGCCAAAGGAGTATGTGAGTATGGGCATTACCCAGGCGTTGAAGGCGCGCACTTTGTTGCCTCCTGACAAAAGACTGTTAAGTACTTTTGTGAGCCGGCTGAAAAAGCGCTCCTTCACCGCCTGTCTAATTCCCATATCTTCAATACCCAAAGACTGTGACATACCAAGGTATTTATAGGTTTCTGCTTCCGAGATAGATCTGAACGACATTGTCTCAGAAAGCTGTAAATTTGTTGAATTTACTACTTTCCCCCGCTGCACATGCATAACCGCACACTTATCGACACCAAACTCCATATTGATGGCACTACTGAAAACTTCTGTGGTTCGCAGTAGCTCCAACAAGTCTTGGCTATTTGGTGCAAATAATTTGAGATCATCCATATACAGAAGGTGAGAAATGACTTCACCCTCTCTCCGAAGCCGGCAACCTAGTCCTGAATCCTTCAGCAGTGTGCTGAGGGGATTCAGAGCTAGGCAGAACCATAAGGGACTCAGACTGTCACCCTGGAATATTCCTCGCTCGATCCTTATGAAGTCTTGCGGGCCAGAGGGGTCATCTCCGCCTCCTGGTTGACGAAGAACTGTGGTCCACTGCCCCATACACGCGCCGAGAAAGGATCTTAAAGCTGCATCAATTTTATACAGCTCCAAGACCCTTTTCAACCATGAGTGAGGCACCGAATCATAGGCCTTCTTGTAGTCAATCCAAGCGGCGGAGAGGGCCCCTTTGTTACGCCGGACTTGCTGGCAAATGGTCATGTCGATGAGGAGGAGCTCTTTAGTACCACGGGACCCAACCCTACATCCATTTTGAGCAGAGGCCAGAACATTGTTCGCAACAATGTGCGTGTTAATTTTTGCTCTCAAAATGGATGTAAGGAGCTTGTAGAGTGTAGGCAAGCACGTGATGGGTCGGTAGTTTTTCGGTTCCGTGGTACTACCGGACTTGTAGAGCAGGAAGGTTACACCTGTTGTTAAGGAAGGAGGCAGGGAACCAAGCTCAAGGGCTTGTTGGAATTGCGCTGCTAATCGCGAGTGCGAGCACCGAAACCATTTTATCCAGAAATTGTGCAATCCGTCCAGTCCAGGACTTTTCCAGTTCTGGGCAGGTCGGATGGCACGACTTACGTCATCGGGGCTGATGGCAACTGCCTCCATAGGTTCGATGCTCTCGCACTCACGTTCAACAACGTTCATCCAATCGCCCTCCATGTGTCCAACGGGCGCCGACCAGATGCTACGCCAGAAATCAGTCATGGCAGTAGCATCCGGCAGATGCGCGTCGGACAAATGATGATCGGTTTCCTCCCACCTTCGGTATAACTTCCTTTGGTCACTTTGGAAGAGACGGTTTTGTTGAAATCGATCCACACGCTCTCTGTAGCGGCGGATACGGCTTGCCCATGCATAAACTTTCTGCTTCAGAAAGTCAATGCGCTCTGTGAGGTTGGCCATGTAGTCGCAGGGCATAATGCCCGTTCCTGTGAACGCCTGGTTCACAAAGCAAATTACTCGGGGGCGGTTATTGCCCCCCCTGAAGCAGATCAGCTTTGCAATGAGGG
>JALPQI010029994.1:0-15961 GCA_025490895.1 Thaumatotibia leucotreta
TAATAGATTAGATAGATTATATAGTAGATTAGATTTTGCAATTTCTTTATGATTTATAAGGTACATTCGATTTCAATGTATGTGAACATTGTGTACATACTTATTTAAGTACTTGAAGTTTGAATAGATTATGAAAAAAACTTCATTATGATTAGATTTTTTGTTCTAAAAAGTACAGTCATTTTAATGGCTCTACGTATACTTCTACCACGAAGTAATTGCAGAGCATCCATTAGAGCGGAGCTGGACTGGAATTTTCTTATAAAGTTCCAAGAAATAATTATCTTCAGTAGTGTATTGCGATAATGTTCAGCTTGTGTAGGAGCTATTTTGAGGAAGAAATATTTTTAGTATGCACTAAATAAGGCTGAAATTAGATTTTAGACCAATAAATAACAGTTCCGTAAATTAGTAAAACCACCGCTGCTGTCGTAATTGCAAGCAATGTTAAAAAACAGTTCAAAGAAATATCTATTTTATTTGGGGTAGTGATTTGGTAAAAGTTGATTAAATTAAAGCGTTAAATTTTGTTTTCATTGTGTCTAATGATTTAACTGTGTACATTTTTATAGCTATCGACCCTTATATTTTAATGATTCAACAGATATAGATTTCTGAAGGAAACTGAGATGAAAAAAAATCGTATGTCAATTGCGCAGTTTGTCAAAGTTTCGCAGTATTATTGTGCGCTTATCCTGTTTATTTCCGTATTTTCTTGACCCAGTTTTGTTTCAACTCAGATATATTATGTCTATTGACTAGCCTATATGTTATATAAGCTCGTGACATTGAACCATACCTACATAAGATGTGAAATCGAATTCGAGATCAAAAATGTAAACAAATGGGATACCACCACAAAAAAATTATCACGAGAGGTGGGTAATCTAAAATCATTAAAATACTTATAAAAAATGTGTATTTACGGTCACTGACGGTACGTAGAATTTTTTAATATTTTACAAATTTTTAAAACAAAACATTAAGCGAAATATATAATTTTTTTAATGATATATTTCGCTACTTATAATAAAATGTAAGGTGTTTAATTTATACTACTGGCAATGATAAGAAATCTTAAACATTTGGTTCGCAGTTATAACAATAACTAGTTTATTCGTAATTTAATACGGTACCTACACTAAGAACCATTTAAAGGGTTCGCATTTATAACTATGAACTTCAAAAATCAAAACACCAAATGTGCACCAAATGACTGTTTTATGAAATCATAAAACTTCTAAAATTTAGCATTACAAATTACATTAATACAGATTTTAGTATTTTTACCTACAAATCAATCATTTTCATATTTTAATCGAAATGGATTTGATCGTAACTATAGATGAAGACTAGAATTCGTTCCCCGACTATCCTAAAGATTAAAGTAACACGTCATTCGTTTTCAAACATTGATTATGTTGATTATTTACATCATTCTAGCAAATTTTCTAGGTTTTATTTTTGTAATCAGGAACCGTGGACACTCAGACGTATGTTTTTTATTGTCATATCCAAAAATATTTTAACGATTGTGATACTTTGTGTATCGAACATACTTTGACTTTCGCGTATCTACATCTACACATAAAACATTGTCTTAGGTTTAGTACCTGTAAGGATAGTTGTAAGTGTAGATATAAATAAAATAAAATAAAAAAAGCAATCTCAAAATACGACGTTAATTCACAAAGGTGTTAAAAACTGCATTCTACATAAAACGTTTTATACCCCTGGATTGTCACTTTAACATTGACTTTGTAATGTCATGTCATTGTCGTAGATTGTTTACATTTTTGATCTCGAATTCCATTTCAGAGCTTAGTTAGTAGTTAGATAGGAATCATTAATTTGAAAAGAATAATAAACGACTAGAAATCTACTAAAAGAAATAATTGCTGAATTTGAAAAACGATTTGTCTTAGCCTCATCACTAATCACGTCAATACATAGTACCAAAAGTTCATTTTTAGATATCGACAGATATCAAAGAAAGCAATCATCGACTTAAATACCATGAGTAATCCGATTCGATAATATTTTAATATGTTTGAGTCTCACGTTAGTTATAATTCTAAAATGTAAATAAGTATGTAAGAAAGAATCTTAATTGTAATTAAGGAACATAATAAGCATACCCTAGATACAGCTTGGCAAAAAAGAGTAGAAATTAAAAAGTAGCAACATCGTAGTGTCGTCCCTTTCAAATCAATATGCATGAGAAAACGGGACGACACTACTACAATGTTGCCACTTTTTAATATCTACACTTTTTTGCCAGACATTACTCTCTGACTCAGTGTTAATTTATCTGCAACACTGATAACGGTGGTAAGGCAGAAATAAAATAAAAATATAACCAATACAAGGACTTGGAATAAAATACAGACTATATTTATTTACTTTATTAATAGAGATAAACGAGCAATCTGTTGACACTTCTTAGTTAATTTCAATATTGTACGGTTAGTTTTCAAGATGCTGTAACAGAATAAAAAGAAGCAAGTATAACTTTAGAAATAGTTGAGAAAAAACGATCGCTCCGTATTGACTACCTGCTATAGACACCGCTTTATATGATGGATTTACTAAAACGAGAAGTCACCGTTCATAAGTGCAACTTTAGTTGTAAATTGCGACGCTCTTAATAACCTGACTGATATGGTATTTTACGCCATGTTCTGATTTCTCTAAAACCAAATCTTTTTTTTATATTATGGGTGATCAAGTACAAGTTGTAATTAATTAATAGCTTAATCACAGTATATTTAAAACAAAATTAAATAGTTCTATCGAGAGATATATCATACAGATATGATATGGCATATCATTTTTTTACATTATCCTCAGATCATCATTATTAACGTTTTCTATTATGCCAGAAATATCACAAATTCCAGTGTGTAAGTAATTTCATTTTCTCTTTTCAACTTTACCCGTTTAACGGGAAGGACTCAAAAATGTTCAAAGTCAAAGTATTTTATTTGTAGGTATATGCGTCGTAGCTATGTCTTTCTTGTACTTAAAGTGATCTGTGGCCAAGGCCCAGCGGAGTTTGAAGCGGAGCGCGCTAATCAGGCGTGTGGCTAATGCTCAAAGGACTGTAACCAAGGGCAGTTTTGTTTTCGTTGTTGAGCATTTCTCAAAAAGTTTGTACATTTGAATCACATCTTCGATATTTATAAAAAATGGTAGGCTGATAAAGATGCATAACATATTTATATTTTTTTAATGTTATACCACTTAGTTTAAATAATAGAGGGGGGGGGGGGGGGCATTTTTCAGAATTTGAGAGCTGATATCTCGAAAACGGTTCGCTTAAATAAAAATGTGATTTATATTATTTTAAAAGACCTTTCTATTGATACCCCATACGCTTATATACATCTAAAAAAATTACCTATATATCTCAGTTACATGTTTGGGGGGCCCCAGCACCAAATTTTTTTTACATTTTAGTGTCAGAATTCTGTAGCAGTTTATACAACACACATATATTATTCTTATCAAATTTTATTACTGTAGCATTTATATTTTCCGAGTAAATCGGCTGAGACAGACGGACATGACGAATCTATAAGGGTTCCGTTTTTGTCATTTTGGCTACGGAACATGGAACGGAACACGGTCATTTTGGTTACTTTTCTCAAACATAAAAGAAATAGGTACCTAAACAACAAAAACATCAAAGTTTTTTTAATATGTATAGTATAACATTGCTTAGGAGCAGAATGTAAGGAGAGCACTTTGCCGGCCTAGTCCCTCAAGATTTGTATTAAATTCCATTAACTTCCTAGTCGCACCTGAAACGTCATCAATGTCATCATAGTTCGCAGCCTATTATAAGAAATCAAACAACAATATTGCATGGCATGTTTGAGAAAAAATAGTACTTACACAAACTAACATAACACTATTAGGGCAATGTAAATGTTGTGTGTATTTGATAATTGAAATTCTCAGATACTAATGTATTTTTATTTTCTTAATTACCTAATGGTTTTATTAGAAGTTGAGTTGAAATGCCAGCACTGTAAGCAAAATGTGCTGAAACCAAGCGCTTAGATTAATGAATACGGGAACGTTCATAGTGAACTAGAGATTTTTAGGGTTCCGTAAATGCCAGAAACGAAATCTTTCTACTTTTGCCTCCTTTGATATTTATTTATTTAAGCTTTGTTGCACAATTAATGAAAAAAGTACAAATGGCGGACTTAATGCCATATGACATTCTCTACCAGTCAACCATTGGGTCAAACAGAAACTTTTATTAGGTGCAGGATCGTCAACATTGATAAGAAATAAGAAACACAAATCAACACTACTACATTGGTTTAATAAATACACACATAAGTAATAAATATAAATAAACCTACATATACATACATACATAAATTAATAAATGAAGTACTCAAGTATAAGTAACGAATATACAGATCATCTATCACTGAGCTTGTTGGAAAGTCAGTGATGGATCAGTGATATCAGTTTTTGATTTTGTTAATTTAGAAATATGGTAAAAAATTTGTTCCTCAAATAAACCAAATACCATGCTGCGTTTGATAACTCCATCATTATCATCAGCCTGTATGAATTATATTTATGGTGGACATAATTATGTAGACCTCTTCATACATTTTGGTCGAATGAGTTTCCTTTAACCCCTTACCGCATAGAAGTCATATATGGCCGCTATAAAATTGAACTCTATTGATTGCCATTGGAGTTAAAATTTCAAAAAAATATTTCTTATTCATGCGGTAAGGGGTTAATTTAGATATACTGAGATGAACTTCAATTGCCTAATCACCGAAGAGTAAATTAACGTATGCGAAATGAAATCTGCACAAAGTTTAATATTATATTAAATAAATGATATCATTATTATTTTCTTGAACATGTACGTTTTTTAATATCGATTTTAACAAGTATTCATGCAAGATAAAAACCACTTGAATCCAAAGTGTATAACTTTAGTTTTATGATACTTTATCCATTGATGTCGAAAAAACAAATGTTAGCATTTTTCTTGCCTCTAATTTTATCTTCTGTAGGAAAACTTTTTAAATAAAAATCCTTTGCTCATTATATTTCATATTCTTGTTAATTGGTCTATTGATACTTACTTATTATGCTAAAAATATTTAATTGAAATTAGCTATAAGTCGTTCACCGTGACATCCGTTACTGAAAAAGCAGTGTTTTTTACACTTTTTGATCAAATGGCGAAGTCATATTTTTAAAGTTGTTTATTTTTATTTTCCGTGTTGATAGGCTTGCTCTTTGTTTATGTTTCGTAATGCCCATGGTTTGAGGATGTTTTTCATCAATTTTGTTGTCATATTTAGAAGTATTTCTGAGCTCCCTGTTCGATTTTGTGATTCGGGTTAACGTAATTTCCTTTATTCGAGCTCTTTCTGAAAAGTGGCTGTAGCCAAATTGTTACATTACACTAGGGTTTCTAACATCATTTATTGGAAACGAAAAGAATGCGAAATTTTTATAAAACAGTGTTTCAAATCTTGCCTTCTTCTAAAAAATCAGAATCATCGTCGATTTTGGCCTTAGCAAATGTGTCTTGTGGAAAATACATGCAGTTGTGCGACATTGTTCTACTCAATTGGCCATAATTTCTAAAGAAAGATGCCAAACCCGACAAAACTCTCCAATTTAATTAACAATTGTATACAAATTAATTTAGCATTGAGACACAAGTTAAATTTAATATTTTTATTTTGTTTTTACTTGTTCAAAATTTGTGCAAATTTCACTCCGCATACGTTATAGTTTTATTCCAATTATTTATCTTTATCACATATATTATGTTGTTTAATAGCGGCCTATTAATGCTCATTTACTTATATAATAGGTAGGTACACTTAAGTATACAGTTTTTAATGTAAAAAACAAACCTTTTGTTGTAGTCATTATTATTGAACATTTCTAAGCATTTTTATGAATACGTATCCGGTAAACAATTATATATTCAAAACGGTTAAACTCATGACATGTGTATTAATCACTACGGCGACATATTTCCTAGAGCCTAGGTCTCCATTATAAAGCATTATCGACACCCGCGCGGCAGGTAAGTACAACGGCGGAGGAGTAGTGAATAAATCCATAAATAAATATAAATATCTCGAGACATCTTACACAAATCGACCTAGTCCCACGGTAAGCTCAATTAAGGCTTGTGATGAGGGTACCAAGCGACGATATATAATATATAGATACATACATATCATACATATAGATACCTACTTCAATTCAATACATAGACAGCCATGACCAAGGAACAAATATTTGTGATAAATAAATACACAAATAATGCCCTCGCCGGGATTCTAACCCGGAACCTCCAGCTTCGTAGGCAGGGTCACTATTTCACTACCAACTAGGCTACGGAGGCCTACAAAATTTTGACCCTTCAAAGTAACAATTATATTATGCCACTTCAGTGATATTACTGCAAAGTATTCATTGAAACGAATTTAAAATAACAAAATTATAACTGTGGTGGCACTGCAGTACCAGTTTAGGAAGCACAAACTTTTCCCAATTTTGCTACATTTGGGTAACATTTTCGACAAGCTCTACCAATTTCCGTCGCGTGTATAGTTCGAATGAGCTTAAACAAACTTAACTTAACGAGTGAACATGATAATTATAAGTAATATTTTATAGTAATTGTTTTCGGGTAGGTATCCTATCATCCCTTTTCATATTCCTTTTATTATGACTAGCAATGTACAAGTCGCAGAATAATCTCAAAATTGCGGGAATACCTATACTCGGAAATTTCCGAGAATTTTCATGAGTATTTAAGAATAAGTTCTCATTGAGAACTTATCCACGAGAACTTATAAAAAAGTGTTACAAAGAATATTATATTTTACAATTGAGTAAACAAGGCATAAAAATATACCTTGAATGGCATGTATATACAAAGGTTTTGGCATGATTAGATTGCTTGTAAAATTTAAATTGCCGAGAACATTATCTATAGATGTTTCGCACTTTATGAAACTTTTCCTCGGTACAATTATGACTAGCCAGCCAACTTTTCGTCGATGATATACTTGGCATATCAACGTTTACCAAAATTTTTACTTAACAACTTAATTTTGTAGAATATTCATTTGGCGAATACATTACGTAAGGTGATTGTGATAAAATGCAAAAAAAAACGTGTGCAAAATTTTACCATTAGCAATAAAATTGATCTTTAGGTGAAGTGACAAGTTGATTGGGAAGCGATATTCGATTCGGCAAAATTATTCAAGGCGATCATTTCAAAGATTTATAAAAGTTTGCGATTGCTCGCCTGGTAGTAACTGTAGCCCATGGACACCAGCAACTTTACTCCAGTAGATTCACATTGAATAATAATAACAATATGGGGATAACTTGCTCAGATCAACCTAGCCCCAAACTAAGCACAGTAAAGTTATAGTATGGTTGCTATAAGGCCAGTAAAAATTTTTAAGCATAACTAAAAAATGTTCAAACAATGATCAAATTGCAGATGGTAGAATCATGAATTTAAATGAGGAAATCTAAATTCAGTGATTGTTCCCGTTCCCGTGTTTGAAATGTTAAGCGGAACTGCTATTGGCTTGTGCTTATTTTCTCGTTTCCATCCTCTCGAATCGAGCCATATGCTGTACAAGCACTGTTAGCTTACATGTGAAAATGGTTACCGGCAAAAAATCCATCAAAAAAGAATTATTTGTTTTGTTGAATCGATCGTAACTCCCCATATAATTATAGGATTGTTATATTCCTGCCACAAAATAATATCATAACTATATACCTATATCTTTTTGTAATGACCGAAAGAACTGAACAAAAAAGTTAGTTTAATCGAGCGTTTTTTTTCTCTAATCTTAAAAAACAGAAAACAGCTTAGGAGAGTGCAAAGAAGCAATATATTATATTTTTTCACTGCTCATGCACAAAAAGTGCACCTTTATGTCGCGCTTAGACGATATAAAATCGCTTTTTGTGTTCTAGAACACAAAAGTATTTTTTTTTCTAAGGCTTAGGTAATTGGTCTTAACAGCCAAACAGTTCAAACATATTGCACAATTTTACTTGTGTGAAATGTTTGACTTGGCAGAAACCCGAGCATCTGAAACTCAGATCACAGGTTGAAAATTAGAAAAAAAAATGTGTTGGCGGGTATTGTTTATACATTTTTCTTCTTTTGCTTTACAACAACTTCGTTGTGTAAATTGCAGTGAAAAATGTGTTTTACTTTCCTCACAAACGAAGTGAAAAGCAGAGTGTACAACAGGGGCATAAATGTCCATTTTTATCATCGTCAACTATTTTGGTCTTCGCTTCGCTCAGACCAAAAATTTGCCTCGGTTAAGTAATGGGTTATGCCCTTGTTGTACAATCTACTATTATAACATTATTCAGTAGCTCTAAATTTTAAAATATGCTGCTTGTAATGGATGTATACATCTTCGGTTGAGATAAATAAAAAGTATACTTACATTCGTAAATTTAAATGGTAAAACTCTGTGAAAGTTTTTATACTAAAAATAAACTCATTATTTACTGTTTCCAAAGCCAGACCGGGAACGCAACAGAATGTTGCGCCTGTAACAAGAGAGGAAATTATTCCGAGAGAGAAAATAACACGTTATGCGAACATGACTTTTATTCCATCATTCGAGCTACCGCATCCAATATTATATTCCTTTCTCAGAAATATCACAAAGCGTGAGAGGTGTACAATGAAAAAATATGTATAGTTACGTATTTATACGTGGCTGTGCTACATTGTTTTCCGATTATACACGCCCCAATTTCACAACATTGACAAGTCCTACAATTGTAAATCTACGGTTTCTCCAATAGGGAGCGTCTATAGGCTACAGTTACCGCTTACCATCGGAAGGGCCGTGCGTTTGTGTGCCATCAGCATAAAAATTAGTGCAGGAACTTTAATAAATCAGCAGTAAATAGCTACTTGTATGTGAAGCAAAATTACAATTGTCACAAAAATCACGACAATTGTAGCGAAATTCCGACATAAGCCGAACCTCATGTCAAGAATTAATGAAAATTGTACTAAACCTTGCGACAATTGTCACGGGTTTCGGAAAATAAAAAGTAGTGTATTAACGATATAATAACGTTATTAGTAATCATTTTATGTTGGTGGCAAACAAGCACATGGACCGTCCGACAGTAAGCGGTAGCCGTAGCCTACGGAGGCCTGTGACGTCAGTAACAGTGATATTTTACAATTGTCACAATTGTAATTATGGTGAAATAGGCCATAGCCGCGGTCGTTGTGTTGAAATTAAATGAACGAAAAAATTAAAAAAAATTTTTTTTTCATAAAAGTCTATTAGGTCTTAAAAAAATATTATTTTTATTATAATCATGTAATCATTTAATAGACTTTTATGCATAATCGTGAGATATTCGTGATGTTATCTAAAATTCGACAAACATATATCAAATATCAAAAGCACTGCAAATATCTGCAGCACCCACGTAAAAAATAAGAGCAAAAAACTAGGAAGGATTTTTGAATACGTACAGGTTTATAGCGATTGTGAAATCTTACATGGCAAGCCTAGGCCATTTTTAAAGTCAGGAGTATCTGTGGTCAATGTTTTATAGTATTTTATGCAATAGTGGTATTATAAGGGTCAAAAAGTGCGAGCGGCGTGAGTTGCGATACGAGCCCGAAGGGCGAGTATCGCAATTTAAGACGTCGCGAGTATTTTTTGAACTAGTAATACAACGTTGCATACTATACTTTTTCTACGACTAAGAGGCATAGCATACACAGAACTCATAAAATATCCTATATTACTGAGCGCCACACTCGTATTCCAGTTGTCACCAATAAGTCATAATAGTTTGTATAATTAATATAACATTGATAGCTCATCCCTACCTGCATTCCCAAGAAGAGCAGGCAGAACATTATAAATTAATGATGATTTGATGTTAAACTCATATTTTAGATAGATTTTAGGCACTGCACAAACTTTAATGCAAATCGACTCAAATCAAACCGAGCCCTATACTCAACTGGGGGCCGTCCACGAACTTCGAAATTCGCAAAAGTCGAGCATCCGTCTCCGTTACTCTAATAATAATTTTGTTCAAATGACAGAGACAAATGATCGAAACCCAATTTCGAAGTTCGCGGCAGGACTTTCAACTACTAGCGGAAAGCGGGAAGGTTTTTTTTTAATGCAGCTGTCATTGTCTATGGATAACTTTGCTTTTAAAATCGTGCTTACTTGCCTGTGATAAAAATACTTTTACATAATATGAAATTAGTTATTGGTACAAAAATATAATATATCAAATTAAAATAATTGAAAAACTTATTTTCATTCTATTTTCTAAATATTTAGTTAATAATTTTAATTATTGTAATAAATAATTTCGTACAAATGTTGGTAGCAGTGTAAAAACTCGAAGTTGGGAACAAATCCAATATGGCGTCCATCATGGGTGTGATGTGGCAGTCTGTGGCAGATCGCAGTACGTTTTTGAGTCTGTTCGGAAAGTGACGACGTCTGGCAGCGAGAGCCGCCCATATATCTCGCGTGCCTTCTCTTTCCGAACAACGCTGCGACATTACGATACTGGCTGAGAGTGCGTTTTTGAGAAATAGACTATAGACTTTTGACAGATGTAATTATGTATATCTTTACAATAGTGTGCGTAGCTATGTAACTAGCAAAATAAAGGTCAGGAGTAGAAAAAATTAGTTATAGGTTTCAACATGATATACCAACGTGGTATTATGAAAAAAAAATCGAACTGCACTTCAAGTTCTACGAATTCACAAAACAGACTTTCAAATATAATGACTACAGCGATAACTAGACGATATTTTAATATATTTGATTCTTAAGTTTGTTGTATTTCTAAAATATTTGTGTTGATTCTTTTCAGTTGCTGTCTGTAGTTAAAATACAGACAATCCACCACATCATCCACCTAAAAATTAGTTTTCTTAAAATCAATATATATTCACTTTGTTTCCTTTACATGTGATAGGGCCTCGATCAATTCCGTAAACGAATTTTCACAGACGTCGTACGTTTGGGATAAGCGTGTCTGGATTCAGGAACATGTCACTTTTGGTTACACTGACCCTCATTCTGTTTCCTCGAATTCACTCAGTACTGCCGCTATCGATAAAAATGCCAAAGATATAATAAGGATTGTCGTCTCTCTTGATTAACGCGTTGTTGATGGCACCTTAAGGGTGCCTTTTCATCAGAGCTATTCTGTGCGGAAGCATTTGTTATAGGTACACTAATTACAGCTACGCAGTATAATTATCATATGCGTCGGCGATTAGTAAGATTAAAAGATTACAAACGCACAAAGCGTAGAAGTAAAAAGGAAATTTTATCCAATAAAGGCGTGGGCATATAACTTTTTTTGGAGACGACTTTTTAGCACAAACATTTTTTGATGGTATATTCGTTCACAAGATCGAATTTTGAAAATGATGAGATAGTTTGATCACGTTAGTAGGATAAATTAATATGATAAGCAAAAGGTTGTCAAATGAACTATTTCACTGAAGATTTGAGTATTTTATGACTCGGTAATATTATGTTGCATAAAGCGATCGTTGTTGGTGCGAAGTTTCTAATTCCTAGTACACCTATAACTACACCGAAATATAGTGTATAATTATTACAGAACTCAAAGATAATATTGAAATTTGATGATGCTGCTATGAAATAGTAAATCTATTCTATATTGGAGTTTTGCGAATAAAAACTCTTTCAACAATGCGATATCCTCTCAAACCTATCTCCATTAATCAAACAACTTTGCCTTAGGCGTAAACTTAAGTTTCATGGCATACATTGCACATTGACAGAACAAATTTTACTAGATAATCTACATCTACAAATCGTTATCTCTAAAATGAATGCTACTTTGTATTGTGTGAAAATATGAGTAACGAAATTGAGTAAATTGTTTGTATAATCGTTTTGCATCTTGTTTGTTTCACGGGCTATTACGTCCCGAATTTGGATAGGCTTGCGCGGGGATATAGATCCAACACGTAGAGTTCCTTAGGATACATTTTCTGTGTTGTATATTTGTGTTTAACTATTATTAACTATTATCGGCAAACTAGTTAATTATCAATATCGTAGGACAATCTTACACTTATAATGATCCTCAGTCTCACAGTATTTATTCGTAATCATATTGCCCATATAACAAAGTATTTTAGGTGTATAATTTTATAAAGTATACTTAGATAGGTTTAAATACATAGAATACAACTTTGACCAAGAATCTTTTTGTGACACAATACAAAGAGGCTCTCACTAGGATTCAAACCCGTAATCTAAATAACTACATACATAGGCGGCCGACGAGTACGGAGGCTATCAAAATTAATAAAAATCATGCAGTAGGTACTTTATTATACCCCGGTTTTATAATACCGGGTCGCAAGACTGTTAATGAGTACCGGTCTGGGGTGGGGCTGAAGAATGTTCGCGACCTAAAAACTCTTTCAGCCACATTCAAGTATCGGTGCTCGAACTTATCTCCATTAATCAAACAGCCCCACCCAAGGCTCTCACGCAAACATATACAGCGATTGTGTGGCTTGGACTTAACAAGTTTTATAGTTTGAGATTAGGGAAGATAGCTTTCATCAGGTTACGCAAGAAAATAAAATGTTCTTGGATAGTAATAGGTAGTTATAGCTTTATTATGGTGCTCCTGTATTGGAGTTATAAAACGATACACACTATTAATATGAACAATCTGTTTTCGACGTAAAAGTATCGTGTATTATTTTTCGTATTTTTTTAAGGTTTATATACATAAGTACTATACATAAGTACTCGTATATAGATTAGCACCTAAAAGTTAAATGTTACAGATAGCTGGTGAAATCATTTCTACACCTGCAGCATATCTGTGGTTAATTTGTATTGATAGACGATTGAAATCAATAATTAATTATACACAAAATTAGAGGGCAGCCTGTGGCAAGATGTTGGGCAGTAGCGACGTCACGCTGCTCCCGGGAGTCATGCTCCTGGCAAGGGGGTGTCACTCCGCGATTCGGCCGCGCGGCTACAAGTACATGCAGAGCGCCCCGTCTCCGTGGTCTATTCAATGGTTGGCGCGCGCTGTCTCGGAACGCACGTTTAAATTTACAACGCTGGCTCATCACGTATCGCGAAATATATCGCTTGCAAATATTAGGATTATTTTATACATGTGCATCTTAAATGAAAATGCCGAAAATATACTACATAGCAGCATGTTGCAATAATAATAATGTTAATTATCATGACGCGTTTTTCGCACAGCCGTACATTCGTAGTAAATTAAATTCTCAGAAACCCAAGTCAAGTCAAAACAAAACGGTTTATTTTCGGACAAATTTGTCAGTAAAAAAGCGGCACATTTAAATAATGTAAAAACTTCGTTCTCTCAATACTATTATTGAATTTCGCGCCTTTTGTCCTAACATATTATTTGGTTGTCTGACTTTATTCCCATAATATCAAATAGGTACACTGGTACATATAAGAGAAAATGCCGTGTTACGTCTGCCTTACGATTGTCATTAAACCATTACTTATTTATGCTGCTTTTGTAATGAATGCGTAGGTACATAACGTAATTCTTTATTTTTAAATGCATTAAGCAGATATATTAATTTCTGCACACCTCACATACCGTCTACAGATATTTTTAGTATGTTCGTGCTTTGAGTATTTAGACGGGAGGTGTGATAACGTAAAGTCTTCGAACAATTTTTTTCACCAATTTTAGCGGGGGACGAGGTAAACACGTACAGCACACCACTACAAGATAAGTAACTCAACAGACACAGTTTTGACTGTTGCGATAAACCCACACTTCGACATAAATGCACACAATAGTAACTACACGCACACAGAAAAAGTTTTCACGTAACCAAGCAGCACACATACGAACATGATACGAAAGAAATAGTGATGCGACACACCTGAATGAATGAGTCATGAAGTCACTGACTGACTGATGAATGAATGATTGTCTAAAATACTATTACTAATAAAAATTAAAAATGTGAATTCAGTTGAATTAAATATTAGTTCGGAAAACCATATTAGCAGTAAAATCTGCGCTAAATTACTTTATAATTATCTGTAGGTTCTATCTTCATATCAAAATATTATTGAACCGGGTTACTCATGTATAGTCAATGATTGCCTCTTCTATTCTGTTGCCGAGTAGCTAGGTTTGCCAGCCTCAAGTAATAAAAGTCACCTATTATATAATTATATTCATATTTTATTAAAATCCTCTCATTAGAAATATAGGCATTCATACAATTTATGTAAATTACACTCAATAATTAAATCTAACTACCCATCTTAGCAGTAACAATACATTTGTCACCATCCCAACTGGGATTGAAGTCATCATCATCATGTCGAATCTTATACGAGTGAAGTTCGCCATGGACATGTAGGCATGTAGCATGAATTTAGGATTAATATGGATTTGACAACGTTATAATAATAGCAAGAACGAAAGGGATGGTCTTATGAAACTTTTTACTAGTGGAAGTGAAAAGGAACGATAATCGTCCGTCCTTATCACTGTGCCACTATTTTTTGTGTGTGTGTGCATTAGATGCTAAATGTAAGTGCCAGACAAATGCGTTGAATTACATCACTAAGTGCCTGTGTGGCACTTTCTTCTCAGTAGTAAGTGACTATGTCTATCCCTCTTAGTGGCACACTATGTGCGGCCCCTCGGCATGTAGCTTTGCTGTGTCATTGACATAACATAAGTGACATGTCAAATGTTTGTTTTCGGTTTGAGTGACGTCACACCACAGATAATCTAAGCATTAACATGGCTAGTATCGTTTTCGCGCGGTAACGAAAGTTTAAATTTTAAGTTATAATTTTGCGGTTTTCTAGGTCGTGAAAAATATATTTATATTTTTTTCCGTTAATCTGATATTTATTAATTATACACGACAAACTTGAAAAATGGGTCAACTAGCCTATTTGTAAACTGTAGTGATTGAATGAATGATTGAACGATGATTCAAATGTTGAGTCACTTTGTCACATCCCTAAAGCCGATATGCCCCCGTACCACTGTATTCATTGTTTACATTTTTCTGTCGTTTACGTATCGCAAACGATTTTTTCTTTAAATGCGATTATACTTCAATACACATTTAATGGTTAGTAAAAATACTTACTTATGATAAGAAAAACGATCTTGCTGCAAATTTGAGCTTCCGGATCGTTTTTTACAGGACAATACAGCAAAATTCACCATTTTTAGGGAGAAACGTCACGCGACACGGATCAATGCAAAATGGCGGTGATGTGACTTCAAGTAGTTTTATATAACGAAGCTGGCCAGCTGGCCAATGTACTTTGCCGGAGGGGGTCGCCCGTTTACAACATCTCCCGTCTAAATACTCAAAGGTGCCGACCGAGTTGAGACAAATATTTTTGAATCACGTGTATGAAATTTGTAGGTAAATTCTATAATCACGCATGAACTAAATTGTTGAATTAGCTATCAAGACGAATGCTATTAACGCCGTAGATATCATTGCAGTAATGTATTTGTCAGACGCCTCATAGCGCCGTTCGTTATTTTATTAGTTTTCAATAATTGACAACCCCTGTTTTCGACGGGCGTGCGGCTTATAAGCGACCTTTCCGCCACGCAATACGGCCCATTTCAGCTGCTCGCGTCGCCTCGCGCGCCGTTTTGTTTGGTAATAATAATTGTGTAGGTACATAAAAAGCCGGCATTTGTGAACATCAAAGCAGTGAAGCTTCTGTACTTTATATATTCTGTGCTCCTGGCGTGTTTTCATCGGTGGAAGTTGAACCCTAAGGGAACCCGTGAGTCTCTCAGCTCTGGCTTGCCTGAATTGGCCATCCAGAGAGGAGAC